>CM048755.1:453617422-453697072 GCA_026315105.1 Locusta migratoria | reverse complement strand
GTAAGGTTCATGTCTTCGTCTCTTAATTTCTACAGCAGATATTTCGGCTGAAGTGCAGTTGGAGTCCGCGAGTGGCGTTTTATGTTTGGACGTTGGCAACGGCGCTGGAGCCAATGAGCAGTCGCGTTCGCGCAGCCAGTAACAAATAGCTTTCTCTTTATGGTTTGTAAACAAATTAGCGTAGTGGATGTAAAGATATTTAGATCAACATATTGCATTGCAATGTGGGATTTATATTTACGTTCCGTAATGGAGATTGAGCGTACTGGCTGTACGATGTAGTCAAAATTATTTTTACCAGTGATTTTAGTTGTGGTGATTGCATGACTTTCTCAGCCTTTACGAGCGCAATTACTTATATTGAGCGGTTCTGAACCGGATATTCAGGCACTACTACGAAACAAAACTTCTTGTGTAACCTATGTACCTAACCTTAAGGCTGCGCTGGCCTGTTTTAAAGAGTAAAGAGTAGTCTGTAGCGTTAAGAGTAGTCTGAGTGTTGGAAACATCGTTTCATTTAAAAAAGTGATCTGTAGCCTAGCCTTCAGATGGTTAGGTATAAGTTAAACAAGAACTCTTTTCTAGTACGTGAGGGCGCGTAGCTCCCGAACCTCCGGTTCAGAACCGGAACTTAGAGGTAAAAGGAATTATTCCAAATTAATCAACGTCCACGCATGAACCACAACTCGCGGACTCATAAACTGCACTTTTACCGATATTTCTGCATGAAGGAACTATATTAGGTTCACTTCCTGTATAAGTATTCCCCTAGCATCTTGGTGCTAAGGGAGTAATATCGATTCCGTTCATATCGATGAAGGTCAATTCAAATTTCTTCACACCTTTGTATGGTGAAGCAAATCAAATATATAGGTATGACAATTTCTATAAATTGGAGTAGACATTTCGGAAAGATTTATTGTGTAAAGGTTTTCTCCTGATTTCGTTAAAGAAATTCTCGCAATTTGCAGCACTTGAAATAAAATAAAAAGAAATACAATCCGTAAATGTACTGTCACGCACCGCAATTAGAACAGCCGACTCTCATAAAGCTTGGATCACAATACGCGCGGAACCACAGGGCCAACGATACGCTGCCAGTAGCCGCCCTCGTATTGCATCCTGAAGTAACGCATCGCGAAAGATAACCCGAATTGTCATTTACACAAATAATGGCATTCCTAGAGTCCAAAAATGAATTTCTCTAGTCTCATACCAGATGATTACATCGTGGAGTTGTGGAAGTGTAAGAAAAATGTAAAGGGGATTTAACGAAATAATTCAGTACCACTTGTGGAAGTAATTGCAATGTAATAGTTGCCAAATATTGGCAACAATGTTGCCAGTTCTGAGCTGCGCTAGGAAGACCTCTGTAGATAGAAGCGATGCGAAATTCACTTCTCTTACAGGCTTAAAGAGGGGAGGTGCGGATTTTAGTTAATATGCAGCGCTATCTCCTGGTATTTTGTCAGTTTAAGGCTGAATATATTTAAGTCGTCCTGTTTAACCGAAACCAGCGTTCAAATTTTTTTTCTAGCTTTGCAGGATTATATCACTTCCGCAAAGTAATAGGCAAGTTAAATTCTGGTATTGTGCATGGAACACAGGGCATGTCAGATATATAATCTTCCATTGCCATTAGTTTCCCCTAAAATACAAAATAGTAAAATTACTTTCTTAGATTGCGACGAAAGCTAAGTTTGGTGTCGTGGAAAGTGGCTCCAAATGTTGCCACATCGGTCACGAAACAAAGGCATCAAACACTTCGTATCTTGAAATAGACTACATCTCTATATGCAGCCTGTCCGTAAGTCAATTTTTTATCAGCGGGGTCTGAATGAAAGCCATAAACGTAAACGGATTATTTTCTGCAACCAAGTACTCATTTTGATTCAGAAGATACTTGAATTACATCCATTAACACAGACTAAACCGTATATCTGGGTAATGTGCAATTCTGCGGTTGTCCATCTGTAGACAGTCTATACATACAGACTACTAAAAAGCTTAACTTTGTGTTACACCCTTCTTTGCCCAACATATGACGAGGCTAAAAAACCCATGTCTACTAGATTCTTCGAATATTTCGACCCACTACTTGTATGTATTGCTTAGTATGCCATCACAATATTTAATCAATAGAAATTGATAAAAAAAATTGCCAGTCATTGGCCTCAAGTCGTAGTGTTATGATTTAGCTTCTATTGGCCTGAACACAAGACATCCAGGTAAATCTGTATTTTCAGTTAAACCACCCATTCTTAGTGATCCACTAGTCACAAGAAGGGAGAGGAACGCTTTCGCAGCTGAATTTGATCATAATTGTGATGACAAACTAGTAATGAAGGTTTTTTACTGCATTACAGAATATTAAAGATTAGAATAACAAATAGAAAGGGACCATATTTTTGTTGGCACACTGCAAAGATTTTTAGCATTTTGTTGTAGAATGCCGTTTAGGATATTTGCAGAGGAAATAAAATAGACCTGAAGCCACACATCGCTAGTGCAACGAAGTATTAGTAATACATTATGCTTGCTGTAGATCACGAGGCGAAAATGGCGCCACAGCGCTGACATGACAGCTTTTTAAACTGTGACATTTCTGTTGGTAAGTAATACACTTTGAGACAAAGCACAAAACTGTTTGCAATTTAAGTAGAAGACAACTTTTCTGAGTTGAAAATTAAAGATATTGTCATACAGATGACATGACCAGATTTCCTCATAATGTTGGTAAATTACGAAAACATAGCAGCATAACTCAATAGAATGTTGGAAGTGAGACCAGGAGGTACCTAGCGTCAGCAATACTGCCAAGCAACAGGAAGAACTCCTTGGGTAGCCAACAACATCCTCACTCCTACAAACAGCTTGGCTCAGCTGGCTTTTAACAATGCTGCACTACCAAACGCCATCCTTAGAGAATGCTTCAGATCGACACAGCAGATTACAGCACTGAAAAACGCAGATGAGTTGGTGACTTAGCCTCATTAGCTTTCAGCAAGTTTATTTTTACAAAATAAGTGCCGAACGACCACTGTCTCCAGACACTGCGCACTGTTGTCCCAAAACGGACTGTTTACCTTCAGTCTTGTCATACACGACTGACGTTTCAGGAATATCACAAACATGTGCAGGTATTAGGAAAAATATTCCAAAGCAGCTATGCTGTGGGCTCTTAAGGTTATGAATTCACGAGCATATTTTGAACTTAGGCCTTTTGAAGCTGAATCAAAATGAAAGCAGGTAGTTTGGTGTAGTGCTCATTCATACGTTTTTCAATTTCCCGTATTACTTGATATGAAGATGGCTAAGAAAATAAAAAAAAATCCATGCCCCTGACAGTCACTTTCTTTGCCGACTATGACACGGGCGGCCGCTCCCGCCGGAGTTGTCTTTCCTCGGTCATTGGTGTGCTGTTCTTAGCTTAGTCTAATTTAGTTTGTAAGTCTAGGGACTGATAACAGTAGTTGATCCCATAGAATTAAAAACATTCGAATTTCCTTTAGTTTTGTATTAATGTAACTTGATATTAGAGAAGTAGATGGCTGACATCTGGTATGACGTTGCCACGATAAGACATTTAGTGTCTGGTAGCACAGTAACTGGGTAATTTGAAGAGGCAATAAGGCGAATTGATAACAGCTTTTACAACAAAATAGAAACAGATTTCGAAATGAGCTACCTTTTAGATAATGACCATTATACAGCTAGGCATTACTGCTGTAAACCCTACCTCATTGAACTGCAGCTGAGGTAGGTTGCTGACAATCTGAGAGCTCATCTATTAAACTACCTTCCTGAGAACAAATTTAGTTTACTACCACAATGTGGTATTCCGATGTGAATTGTTCAGAATATTTGAGATGACAAAAAGCTAACAGACTTCAGAATTACATATCAGATCCACACATACATAACGCCAGAGTTGCCAAACAATACCTACGACGATGGAAAATCTTATGTTGGCTGCCTGCAATGCATGTTTGTAGCTGGCATCCTGCATGTTGGATCAGTAAGTCCACAGAGACGCGAGACACTGCGCTAACCAAATTGCAGATATTCCATGTCACCAGCTGGTTTAAAAGAGTAAAAATCAATAAATACCCCCATTGAGCGTTAATACCATTTTTTGAGTGGTTGAAGCCTAGAAAAGTCCAGCGCCGGCTTTAGGCTGGGGCGACCAGATCACCCAGGGCACCAAAATCCAGGGGCGCCGCGTACACCAACACATGGCTAAATAAAAACACCGGTACTATAAAAACAGTATTACAGTATACAATCACACTTTTCGCAACTACTGATCAGTCTCATTTAACACCCGTCGTCTCACTGTTTGAACGACACACTCAAAAGGCGCGCAGTGCGTTATTAGCTGCGAGATGCGGTACCCATTCGTACGGCCTGCGCGGCTCCGGTGACGGAGGAACACAAACTGCTCGTGTAGCCTTCATCTACATGGGATACTCTGCAAATCACATTTAAGTGCCTGGCAGAGGGTTCATCGAACCACCGTTACACTATATCTCCCATTCCATTCTCGAATAGCGCGCGGGAAGAACGAACATCTGAATCTCTCTGTTAGAGCTCTGATTTCTCGTTTTTTATACTGACGATCATTTCTAACTATGTAAGTGCGAGTCAACAATATATTTTCGCATTCGGAGGAGAATGTTGGCGATTGGAGTTTCGTAAGTAGCCCACGCCGCAGCGATAAGCGCCGTTGTTGTAATCATTTCCATCCCAGATCCTGTATCATTTCCGTAACGCTGTCTCCCTTGTATCGTGACAATACGAAACGAGCTGCCCTTCTTTGGACTCTTTCGATGTCCTCCGTCAAACCCACCTGATAAGGATCCCACACTGGGCTGCAATACTCCAAAAATGGACGGACAAGCGTAGTGTATGCAGTTTCACGGGGCACCTGGATGGTTAAGCCCGGCCCTGGATAAGTCTTGTTTACATTACACCATTAAATAACAGGAAGACTGGAAAACTGTCACAGAAGTCTTCCCAAGAAAAAAGTAAAGCAGTTAACAATCAGAAAACTAACACCAGAGTGCTCCACTAGGCACGGTTCTGTTTGGAGGTGGTATGCCGTTGCTTTCCTATTTTCGAACTGCCTTGCCCAGCCAGTTATAAGGGAACCTATAGCTTAACGTAGATTCCGAACCACGGTACTACTCGATATTTTTAAAGTCAGTACCATTTCCGGAGGGGAAAGAAGTGGAAAGTTGCAGATAAAAATCCAAGGAACTGGCGCGGATCGAACCGGAAACGTTTTGATTCATAGTGTCACAACCACTGTGCAATAACACATCAGACCTTGATGTCGAAACCAGTTTCCGCCAGAGTGCATTAAGCCAAATGGGCAGTTGATAGAGCACCTGAGATCCTAAATTTCCAGTGAGAAACTGTTAATCAGCCCTTTCCAGGGCTAACTATATGAAAAGTCTGCTGGGCAACCTCCACGTGGTTTCAAAGTCCGAAACAAAGATTAGTCACGCCAGTCAAGAATCATTCAAAGTGAGCACAACCCAGAAATTCTCAGTGTTAAAAGGTAAAATTTCTCTGAACCACAGGCAGGATTTCAAATGCACTGACAATGATGCTTATTAGCTAGCCTCGAAGCTCCGCCCTTCTCTGAATGTTGACGTAAGTACGATGCTGGTATCTGATTCGGCACCCTCAAAGTGATGCACATTGGTTTACGCTATTGCCGACGGTATTTGCATTCAGGTTAATTAGTACTGAAGACTTTCAAGGTCATTTAAAGTTACAGTGGACAGAGTACGGAAATCACACAAGTTTTTCATGGAAAATGTTTCTCGATCTTGCTTAGATCTCGAGATACTGACGTCTTAGGAAAGTTACAATGAAGTGCCTGCCATTTGCCGACAAACGATTGGTTTTTCGAAAAAAATGTCCCCTACAAAAAATGCGTATCTTTTCACGTAGACAACGAATATGGAATAAAAATAGGGATTACCATTTGAAAAATGAAAAACCTTGGTTGCTCTTTGAAAGCAGGGTTAAAGGTCATTTAGAGGTAAACATTCCATGACCCTCTTCAAAGTTTCACAAGATTTTTTCAGTACTGTGCCACGCCAGAGATATTGGCTGGAGTACATTAAAATTGGGCACCCTGTGTAGCATGCCCTGAAAAGTATTCACATAATAAAATTTACCATAAGCAATCAATGACATAGTGCAGTTACTCGCTGTGGCTTAATGAAAACCTAACTGATGACAAATTATTTTAAGGGGTCTTGTAAAAGAAAAAGGAAAGATATTTAAACCATTAAGTTCTAACCATCAGAGTACTATTTGATTGGATCGAAGACTATAATTTGCCTTCCTAATGTTTTATGTATTGGTATAATAACGATGTTCTGCTCCATTAGTTTAAAATACAAATCGCAACCTTTTCCGCATAACTACTAGACAACCCTAAAGAACTTGACACATCGAGGGCGATGAGCGGCAGCAGGCGCTGTGTGCAGAGGGCGAGGTAGTGCCGTAACGTGCAGTGTCGCTGCCGCTGCCGAGTGGACCGCGGAGAGCACATGCTGCGCCCATAGGCAGCAATGTTATTACCAGTGCATCATGAAGTGAAATGTGCTGTGGATATCCACTATCACTCGTGGCACCAGGATTCAGAAGGGAGATTTTTATTTTTTGTTCTGTTCCATAGGACCCAATTGAGGAGTGAGACTCCATAGTCATGGAACAAGTCAATACATTTTTACACAAAAATGGTAATAGAAAATTTTTAAGCAGTCCTATGCACACGACAGTCTTAAGACAAAGTGAAAAGAATCAAAGAAAAAATGAATTAGCTTAATTGTTTAATTTTTCTAGGAGTTCCTCGACAGAATAAAAGGAGTGAGCCATGAGGTAACTCTTCAATTTAGATTTGAAAGCGTGTGGATTAGTGCTAAGATTCTTTAGTTCTTGTGGCAGCTTATTGAAAATGGATGCCGCAGAATGTTGTACACCTTTCTGCACAAGTGTTAAGGTGGTATGATGCAAATGTAGATTCGACTTCTGTCTAGTATTCACGAGTGAAAGTTACGAACTCGTGGAATAAGCTGATATTAACAACAAACGACATGAAAGAAAAAACGTATTGTGACGCCAGTCAAAATTCCCAGACTACTGAAAAGGGGTCTACATGACGTTCGCGAACTTACACCACATATTGCTCGAACCGCCTGTTTTTGAGCCAGAAATATCCTTTTTGCATCAGGCGAGTTACCCCAAAAAACAATGCCGTATGTCATAAGTGAAAGTAAGCGTAATAGACTACTTTTCGTGTTGAAAAATCACTTACCTCAGATATTGTTCTAATGGTAAATATAGCAGAATTTAGTTTTGGAACAAGATCCTGACATGGGCTTTCCACGACAGCTTACTGTCTATATGAATACCTAGAAATTTGAACTGTTCAGTCTCAGGTTTCGATCTCCAGCCTTAGCACACAAGACTTCCTGCATGAACTGCAACAGTCTAGTGTTGCCAGATGGTGCAGATAGCAAGACTTAAAGCATATCAGTGCAGTCATGTTTGTCCCATGCCGCAATCCGTGCAGACTGTCTCTCAGTGGCACCGGCTGCAAGCCACGTTTTTTCAGTGTATCTTGCACGAATGCCACAAGACAGCTTACCGGCTCTACATCATATCTGTAATCGATCACTTGGGTGCAACCCGAATTGTTCATACCTGTTGCAGATAACTAAGGCCCACATTTCAATCGTGAGACCTCAGGCGGCACCTGTCCAGACTTGCACGTAGGTGCTGTAGCGTGCTCATATTCCCACGTGCTTCTAGTAACCAGTTAGCAATAGTGTTGACACTTTGGGGCTCATAAAGCCTCTTACGTGCTGTTGTAGCTGTATGATCTACCAGTGCTGCCCTTATACTACTATCTTGGCAGACATCTGTGCTGCGTTGACCTACAGAACATCTATAGGTTTGAAAATGTTCATTTGAACATTCCAACCAGTGTCATTGCACAACTGATGCAGCACGCCAAACTTTGGCAGTTTCCCAAAAGGACTATATCTGCAATTGGAAAGCCACAATTTGATCCTCCCTTCAAACTAGTTTGGCTGGCCATAGGAAGCACAAATGAGTTCGTGGCATGGCGCCTGTTCGCTTCCCGCGTTGCAACAGTAAGCTTTGACTCAAAACATTCTTTATGAAAAGATTGAGATAGCTGCCACAGAGCTGTCATTGTTGGCGAATGACTTTAAAACAATTATCAATGAATCTATTATAGACAAGATGACATTTGTGATTAGATCAGACTAGCCGGCCGCGGTGGCCGAGGGGACTGAGGTGCTCCAGTCACGGTCTGCACGGCCACTACGGTCGGGGGTTCGAATCCCCCCTCGGGCATGGATATTTGTTCCGTCCTTAGTCTTAGGTACTTCATAAGTAGTTTGTAAGCTTGGGGACTGATGACCCCTTAGTTAAGTCCCATAAGTTCTACAAACATTTGAACATTTATATCAGACTAGGTGTCTTTATAAGTGTACGAAATTTTCATCGGTGTATTTTCGCAACTAAGAAAACACTAATGGTTAGACGTTAGAATTGTTCAGACAGGTAGCCCTTTGACAACAAGGGGGTATGATGAGCGTTCTGATAGTATCACGTGGGCAGCATGCCACATCACATTGGCCGTAATTGTCAGATTCTTAGCTGCTGCTTTATTCAAGCAATTCATCTTACCTGTAACGACTGAGTAACCCTGTACCAGAGTTCCCGATACCAGAAAAATCAATGGTACCAGGAATCTAACCCAGCTCCTATTGTACCGAAGGCAACGATGGCAACCCTAAAGTCCTAAGTTTCGTAGTCTTTTGTTCTGCAGGTAGACTGGTTTCTTCAGTACGCCTTTCAACTCCTGTCGCTGAAAAACTTATATATTACGACGATGAACAGCCTCCTGACGAAACCCACAACTACCTAGTTGGCTAATCATTCGATATGGAGAGACGCAAGTGTACCAAGCAATAGCAATAAAACCAGACTTATTACGCTGCGATAAAGGGTTAAATATTTGAAATTCATGAAGTTCAAAATTTGATAGTTTGGTGTCCCGGAATGTTGACCGTAAATGAATGCAAATTACGTAAAATGACAAATTACATCTGCCTAAAGATTATACATTGGCAAAGGAGTCAGTACACAATCATTTTGTTTATACGAAGAAAATGCATAGTTGCAAAAACTGATTTATTCTAGACGATATAATCGTAAATGCTTTTTTCGTGTACAAAAAACTTCCATTTGTAGTTTTAACGTCTCTACCTATTTATTACATTACGGTACCCAAAATCAGAGCCGGCCAAACGCTGCATACTCTGCACAGGTGAGTGTGCGTGCACGACGCAGTGAGCAACATGTATGTAATGAACGGCGACGGCTCCACTTAGGCCGTGTCCTACGTGGGCGACAAAAGCGAGCGACAGCGCGCGACAGCTTCAAGCGACAATCTCAACAGCGTGAATCGCTATGGGTCTGTCCTACGTGAGCGACATCTGCAACGCCGCGTGTCAGACGCGACAACGAGCGACGTTTGAATCTCAAACCACCTTGAATCTTGTCTGCCGCACGCGCGACAGTGTAGAGTTCGTAGAGAATCGTCTGCTTGTCGAGGTTATAAACGATGTCGCCAGAATTCTGCGACCTAATTATCCCTAAAGTTTATGAAAGTGCAACTGTTTTTGCAATAACAGAATGTAAAATTGCAGTTTTGCATGTAATTAGATGTAAATTTTTAAATTGTTTCTAGTATGACAGTCTTTACTTTTTATTCTGAGTGGTAGTTTGATTTACAAAATGAAGAACGTGTTTTGAACAATTACGTTTGCGTGTTTAAGCATTTGCAGTAACAACAAACTTACTCGAGATATCCTTAGTCACACGAGTGTGTAAAATTACGTTTCTGAATAAAATATCTTGCTATAATGTTTCAACACGAATTTAATGTTTGATAGGGCTTCAGTGGGATACGTATGTTTGCAATAAAAATGAATATATTGGTGTTAACTTGGTAAAAAAATTAAAACTTGGAAGCCCACATCACTACCCCCCCCCCCCCCCCCCGGGGGCCCACAGTTCTTTAGTGGGTACGTGTGTGGCGCGCACGGGGCCCCGAGCCGGAGCAGTCTTTCTTCTGCCCCAGGCTGCTTCACCTTCCCTCCCGGTTTATGCCTTCGCCCGGAGACGGGCATATTTCGTGAGCTACGGTGGTTCTTGTCGTTTTTCTTCCTTCGTTCCTTCCTTTCTTACCCTTTGTTTCTGTCTCTCTCCTTTTACTCTCCTAGCCTTCTCCTCCTCATTAGTCTCCGCCTCGGCGTTTGGGACACTTCTTTCTTTCTCTCTCTTCTCTTCCTCTATTCTTCTTTCCTCCCTGTGCGTGTCTGAAGGCCGACCCACGCATTATCATGCGTAGCAGGTGACGGGGGTAACGCGTAATTCCCCGCCCCGGGTAGACAAGTAGGGCACGTACGTACCCCCTGGTAAAGGCCAGGCCCAGGGAGGGGTGATTACCCGAGCTGGTACCTTCCGAACGTGCCGATTGGTCCCTCCGTCAGTTCTCGGGAGGTGTGACCTGAGGTGTGAACAATCACCTAAGGCGGGTAAGCCCTCGGAGAGGGCCCCCACTAGGAAGGAGCGCGACATCGGAGACGCCGGTAATCACGGGGGACACTTCCGCGATTACTTCCTTCTCTTCTTTAGTGACGTTGACCCAGAAACGTAAGTTAGACTCGCCTCAGCATAAAGAGACTCTGCCTAATGTACCTAAATTTCTTGTCTCTCGCACCGACGGAAAGGATTTAAATTCTGTCAATCCTTTCGTTATACAGAAAGGTGTAGATGCAATTGCTGGCCCTGTTAAAACCTGTTCACGTCAGCGCAATGGCACATTGTTGCTGGAAGTGGAAAGTGCCTTCCAAGCTCATAAACTACTCCGGACTACACTGTTACACACGTTTCCTGTCAAGGTGGAAGCACATCGCACACTCAACTCGTCACGGGGGGTAGTCTTCACGAGATCCCTTGACGGGTTGTCTGATGAAGACATCCAATCGTATATGTCCGACCAGGGTGTGACAGCCGTCCATAGGGTAATGAAAAAGGTCGATAACCAGCTGACACCGACTCGTACTGTGTTTTTGACGTTCGACAGAGTTGACCTCCCGTCGAAGGTCAAAGCAGGGTATGAAGTCATCCCTGTCCGCCCTTATGTGCCTAACCCAACGCGCTGTTTTCAATGCCACAGGTACAACCATACCCGTGAACATTACCCAAATGCAGCAAAGTGTGTCACTTGTGGTAGGGACGCCCATGAGGGGGATTGCCCACCTCCGTCCCCTCACTGCCTAAACTGCAACGGTGACCATGCGGCTTCCTCTCGCGACTGCCCTGTATACAAGGATGAGAAGATAATCCAGCAAATTCGGGTTACGGAGAGGGTATCGACATCTGCCGCTCGAAAGTTGTTGGCGAGTCGAAAGCCCACTGTCCTCCCAGCGGGTACATACAGTAAGGTCGTCACCTCAACTCGACCTACCAAGGATTCCAGTACCCAGACTTGTGACTTCACTTTCGCTGACAGTTGTGCGATCTGCCAGCCCGAAGATTGCCTGTTCCACGTCCCCGCTTCCTCCTGCTGCTTCTAAGGTACAGTCTTCGTCAACCACTAGTAATCTGCGGGCACCTATACAAGATGCCCGGACCTTGAAAAAGGAACCCGTCCGTGAGGATTTTCTGCGTTCTCAGGCTTCCCAATCGTCAACTGCCACTTCCCGCCGTCACTCTTCCAGAAGAGCTGACAAGAAAGTGTTCCTCTCCTTCCCCGCCGAGGCGTGACCCATCTGTCACGCCGTCCAACAATTGCCGGCCTCGGCCGTCTTCTGTTTCACCGGGTCGCTCCGTCTGCCGGGTACCCGGCCCTCTACCGGCGGTGGAAACTGCCCCTCCTGATCAACTCAGGGAGGTGGCAGGCGCGTCGTTCGAACATATGGACCACGACCCTTTGCCCCTGGACTGCGATAGCAGTGCTCCCTCAGCGGCCGTCGAGGTGACCCCGCTTGCTAGTTGGTTTTTATCCTTATTTCTTCTCTCATTTTTATCATGGCGCTCCTTCAATGGAATATTCGCGGCATTCGTTCTAATCGGGAGGAGTTAAAACTACTCCTTCGATTGCACTGCCCGCTTCTAGTCTGCCTCCAGGAAACTACGTTGCGTCCACGTGATTGTGCAGACTTTCCACACTAAACCTCTGTGCGGTTCGACCTGCCACCCGTGGAAGGTGTCCCAGCCCATGGAGGGGTTCTGATGCTCCTTCGAGACGATGTCTCTTTCCATCCCATTTCCTTGCACACTCACCTACAGGCAGTTGCCGTCCGCATCACCTTATCCACATTTACCTTCTCCCTCTGTAATATCTATTCGCCATCATCTGCCCTTACTAGGGCGGATGTGCTAAACCTTGTTGACCAGCTCCCTTCACCTTTCGTGTTGGTAGGCGACTTCAATGCCCACCACCCCCTATGGGGCTCTCCGGCACCTTGTCAGAGAGGCTCCCTTTTGGTTGACCTTCTCCAACACATCGATCTTGTCTGCCTCAACACCGGCGCACCGACCTTCCTTTCAGACACAACACACACTTACTCCCATATAGACCTCGCAATATGCACTCCTCAGCTTGCCGGTCGGTTTGAGTGGTATGCACATTCTGACACGTACTCAAGTGACCATTTCCCTTGTATCATCCACTTCCTGCATCATTCCCCATCTCCTCGTCCCACCAGTTGGAACATTTCCAAATCCAACTGGGGGCTTTATTCTTCCGTGGCTGTTTTTCACGATCACAATTTTCCCAACAGTGACAGTCAGGTCGACTACCTCACGGAGGTTATTCTCACCGCTGCTGAACGTTCCATACCTCGTACATCCTCTTCTCCACGTCGTGTCCAGGTCCCTTGGTGGACTGCAGCCTGCCGCGACGCGCTTAGAGCCCGGCGCCGTGCTTTACGCACCTACCGCCGCAACCCAACTTTGGAGAATTGCATCAATTATAAACGTATGAGAGCGCAGTGCCGTCGTATCATAAACGACAGCAAGAAAGCTTGCTGGACTGCTTTTACTAGTTCTTTTAACAGTTTTACTCCCTCCACGGTTGTTTGGGTTGGCCTACGCCGTTTGTCCGGCATCAAGGTCCACTCCCCGATTCCTGGCCTGACCATGGAGAACGCAGTCCTCGTGGACCCCACTGAGGTTTCAAACGCAATGGGTCGTTTCTTTGCGGAGGTTTCGAGCTCTGCCCATTACCACCCTGCCTTTCTCCCTCGCAAACAGGTAGGAGGCACGGCCGCCTTCTTTCCTCTTTTTATCGAGAAAATTATAACGTCGCCTTCACCATGCAGGAGCTAGACCGTGCTCTCGCCCTGTCCCGGTCTTCTGCTCCCGGGCCCGATTCCATTCATATTGAGATGCTGAAGAACCTCTCTCCTGCGGGCAAGTGCTTTCTTCTTAGTACCTGTTCCGTACCGGTGCGAGGCGCCACAAGGGCGCAGCAGCGACCGGACGCTGTGGCTGCAGGTAAGGGCGGCCGCTACCTGCTCGGCCCTCGGACAATGAAACGGCCGGCGCAGGGCCGGTGGGGGGACTCGGCCAGTGACCGCCAACCTGTTCGGACGCATGTGTTTCTGCCACAGAATGTAGCGCTTCTCACAAATACAGTCCACTTTTACCAGACATGTACTTTTATTTCTAAACGCCTTTCCTTTGCAACGAATGATTGCATTCGTCTAGACTGTGGAAAGAGCGAGGCAGCGCAGAATGTACGCGCGTTTTGCGGCTGCCCACATTTGGTCCTCCGGGCGCGAATAGAACCATTCCGACGTTTGACTGTGCGTACCGCGAAATAAGAGTATCCGGTTTCGTGGCTTTGTTGGTTGATCTCTCAGATTAACATGAATTCGAGTGCCTCCAGTGCACTAACAGTGACATATGTCCGTGGTAGAGCTGTCCGCACTACAGAATACGCGCGAATCGTGTCGATCGTGTTGTGAAGTGCGTCTCAACCAGCAGACGGCGTGAAGCAGCCCAGCCGTTCCCGCAGCACAGCACAGCACGCCAGCGAGCCGCGCCACCGCCGCCGACTCCTCCAGCAGCTGTGGTCCACTCGGCACATCGCAGGTACCGTCGCTCTGCTCTGCAAGCAGCCTGGCTCTCTTTCCTTAATCTTCTATCCTGTGCTCTAATATCCTGTCATGGATCCTGTCGAGAAACGTAGCCTAGTTAAGAAAAGAGCAGTCATCAAGTCACGAGTGACTAGAATTTCAACATTTCTCAATAACTTTCAGGACGGATCCAATCTCAATGACATTAGAGTAAGGCAGTCATTGCTAACCACAAGCAAAAATGAATATCACGATATACAAACTCAGTTAGAAATTAACGATCTGGAAGAATCCCATGATGCTGACAGTCGTTTGAAGTCTTGTGCCTAGATGTAGAGTCAAAAATAACTACATTACTGCAGACGAATGTTGTGGCACCTCCTCATTCGTCTACTTCATACAATGCACCTGAAGTAAAGCTCCCTGCAATTTCATTGCCAACATTTAATGGCAATGTTGCAGACTTCATGCACTTCTTTGATACGTTTAAGGCACTAATTATTAGCAATGACGCCTTAACTGATGTCCAGCGATATTACTACTTGTTGTCTTGTGTGTCTGGTGAACCACATAAGTTGATAGAAACCGTACCAGTTACAGAGAGCAACTTTAAAATTGCATGGGATTTGATTGTTCATAGATACAATAATCCAAAGTTAATTGTAGATCTACATGTTAAACAACTACTGAATCTGCCAAGCATCAGAACTGAATCAGCTAAGGACTTGCGTATGTTAATCAACCAGCTGATGACAAATCTGAACGCAATCGAGGTTCTGAACGTCGGCATTCCACTGCATGAGGTGTTACTTTCACACATTTTGTTGGATCACATTAGTGTGAATCTCAGGAAACAGTGGGAATCTAAAACAGTTAACACCACTTTTCCTCGTCTGGAAGATTTGGTGGCATTTTTGGAGAGCAGCTGTCAGACGTTAGAACTAATTCATTCAGACAGAATGTTACAGCATTTCCACCAGCCGGCCGCCAAGCGTACTAAAGCAGAAGGTTACAATTTGCAACGAACCTTCCTCTCAACATCATCCAAATGTGTATTCTGTGGCGCAGCTCACTTACTAAATAAATGTCCCAAATTTAAAGAGAGCGATATTGTAAGCAGACTAGACTTTGTGAGCAGTAAAAAGCTTTGTTTTAACTGCCTGCGCACGGATCATAGGCAAAGGGAATGCCGTGCTGGGAGTTGCCGCATTTGTAAAAAGCGCCACAACACGTTACTGCACAAGGAACGAATCAGTGGTAGTGGCGATAGAGAGCAAGAAAGGTGTGTACCAGGACAGCAGACATACTGCGCCATGAAGGGAAATCAGCAACTTACAGAAGTACTGTTACCGACTGTCCTTGTAGACATCGCGGACAATAAAGGGAAGGTATACCAATGCAGAGCACTGCTTGACAGTGCATCACAGATGAACTTCATATCTTCTAGCCTGGCAGATAGGATGGGCCTACAGCTCAGTCGGCGTCCAATACCAATAAGTGGAATCAGTGATGTTCAAACGGTAGAATCGTCGCATGTTTGTGAGGTGAATATTTCCTCAAGAGTTGGTAACTACAGTACAAATGCCGTCTGCGCATTACTTCCACGTATAACAGGGACACTTCCATCAGCATCCTTTGAAATTTCTTCATGGCAGCTTCCTAGGCACCTGAAGCTAGCCGATCCAGCCTTCCATAAACCTGGTGAGATTGACCTACTGCTTGGAGCATCGATCTTTTTTGACGCACTGAAGCCAAGCCAGCTGAAGAGGAATCATCCAACATTGCAGGAGACATCGTTCGGCTGGATTGTTTCAGGCAAAATACCTCCTCTGTCTTTGAAGTCCAAGGCACGAAATGTACTGTCATGCCTCACACGAACTAATCACCTTAACACTCAGGTTGAACGGTTCTGTCAGGAAGAAGAAATGAATGTTTCTGTGCGAACGAAAGAAGAGCGTTTGTGTGAGGAGTATTTTGAAAGAACCATACAAAGAAATGCTAATGGTAGATACGTGGTGAAACTACCAATGAAAAACAACCACGCTGGACTGGGAGTATTGCAAGGGGATCATAGAGCTACTACATGGTCGAACGATCCCCAAGAAAAGCAGAGTGATCTCACTTCATCTGCTTTTAGACGAAGAACAGTTGTTAAAGGTGGGCGGCAGGTTGGAGCAGTCAAATGCTTCCTACAGTCAAAGGCATCCCATGATTCTGGCTCCTAAGCATCATGTAACTAAACATTCATGGGCGAGCATCTACGTTTGTTGCATCCAGGATCATAACTCCTAGTAATCCTAGTAGAAAGTTTCTGACCAAGGTACTGGATCAAACAGGAAGCTCAGTCATCAGGCAAATGATTCACAAGTGTCTCCCTTGTTACCGATTGAAGGCTACTACTGCAACCCATCTTATGGGAAAACTACCTTCAGTTCGTGTATCAAAGTATCTTTCTTAATTGTGAGAATGACTATGGTGGCCCACAATACGGTGGAAAGAGATGTAAAACGAAGGCAAAGGTCTACATTGACTTGGTTGTTTGCGTGGCAACAAATGCAGTACACTTGGAGCTTGTCACTTATCTGTCCTCTCAAGCGTTCATTGCTGCTCTCCGAAGATTTCACGACGAGGTGTCTGTGCAAACTTGTACAGTGACAATGGAAAGACGTTCGTGGGAGCAAGGAATGATCTGCATGAACTGCACAAATTGTTCAGCACTGTCATATGTAACACAAATCGAGAGCTGTGCATCACAAAATGGGATACAGTGGCATTTTATCCCTCCTCATGCGCCACATTTTGGTGGATTATAGGAAGCAGGTGTAAAATTCATAAAAACGCATCTAAGGAGAGGTGGGAAACAAAGTGCTAACGTTCGAAGAATTACAGACTCTTCTAACTCAAATGGAAGCGTGATTAAATTCTCGATCTGTCTTCCTGATAATGCAGATGATTTTTCGTACCTTCCTCCTGGCCATTTCCTTATCGGTGAACCCTTGACAACAGTCCTAGAGCCAGGCTTGCTTCCGGAGCCATCATCCAGGATGTCGAGATGGCAGCTCATCCAGCAGTGTAAGCAGCACGTGTTGAATCGCTGGTCACACGACTACTTGTCACAGCTGCAGCAGAGAATAAATGGACGTCAACGAAAGAAAATTTGCAGTCGGGTACACTGGTTCTCCTGAAGGAAGACAACTTGCCACCTCTCGTGTGGCGGTCTGGGGTCATTGTTTGCACTCAACCTGGTGCTGACGATTTGGTGCGAGTGGTTTCAGTGCGCACAGCAACAGGAACCTATAAACGACCGCTGTCGAAGATTTGTGTTCCACAGGAAACGTAGACTTTAGTGTTCATAACCATTCAAGAACTAATTGAACTTGTTCCTTTCATGTACATCGGACCTGAGTTCCTCAACCATTTATTTTGTTTTGTTTGTGCTATCTACCTTGTGTGTTTTGTGAATTGTGTATAGTGTAATTTATACAAATTAGGTGGGCGGAATGTTCCGTACCGGTGCGAGGCGCCACAAGGGCGCAGCAGCGACCGGACGCTGTGGCTGCAGGTAAGGGCGGCCGCTACCTGCTCGGCCCTCGGACAATGAAACGGCCGGCGCAGGGCCGGTGGGGGGACTCGGCCAGTGACCGCCAACCTGTTCGGACGCATGTTTCTGCCACAGAATGTAGCGCTTCTCACAAATAGACTGTGGAAAGAGCGAGGCAGCGCAGAATGTACGCGCGTTTTGCGGCTGCCCACAGTACCTACAATCGCATATGGACTGAGGGTCATGTTCCCACAAGTTGGCGTGAAGCCATTGTTGTCCCCATCCCCAAACCAGGGAAGGACAAACACCTTCCTTCCAGTTATCGCACCATTTCTCTGAAGAGCTGCGTCTGTAAGGTGATGG
The DNA here is from genome assembly GCA_026315105.1 of Locusta migratoria. NCBI lineage: Eukaryota > Metazoa > Arthropoda > Insecta > Orthoptera > Acrididae > Locusta > Locusta migratoria. The sequence goes on along the minus strand of CM048755.1, from coordinate 453,678,961 downwards.
AACGCATGGTTAACGCTCGGTTGGTCTGGCTCCTCGAATCTCGCCGCCTCCTGACTAATATCCAATGCGGTTTTCGTCGACACCGCTCTGCTGCTGATCACCTCGTTACGTTGTCGACCTTCATTATGAATAACTTCCTAAAGAAGCGTCAAACAGTAGCAGTGTTCTTCGACTTGGAGAAGGCATACGATACCTGTTGGAGAGCGGGCATTCTCCGCACATTGCACACATGGGGCCTTCGGGGCCGCCTTCCTCTTTTCATTCAAGCGTTTTTGGCGGATCGTAAGTTCCGGGTATGGGTGGGCTCTGTTTTGTCAGATACCTTTTGCCAGGAGAATGGGGTACCACAGGGCTCCGTCTTGAGTGTGGCGCTCTTTGCCATTTCAATCAATCCGATCGTAGATTGCCTTTCAGCCGACGTCTCCGGATCTCTTTTTGTTGACGATTTCGCAATTTATTGCAGCGCCCAGCGGACGTGTCTCTTGGAGCGTTCTCTTCAACGCTGTCTTGACCGTCTATATTCCTGGAGCATCGCAAACGGCTTCCGATTCTCCACTGAGAAAACTGTGTGTATTAACTTCTGGAGATACAAGGAATTTCTTCCACCTTCTCTACATCTCGGCCCGGTTGCTCTCCCTTTCGTGGAGACTACGAAATTCTTGGGACTCATGTTGGATCGTAAACTTTGCTGGTCCACACACGTGTCTTACCTGGCTGCCCGTTGTGCCCGATCCCTTAACGTTCTTCGTGTCCTCAGTGGCACGTCATGGGGAGCGGATCGTACCGTCCTGCTTCACCTTTACCAGGCCATTGTTCAGTCGAAGCTCGACTACGGAAGCCTTGTATACTCTTCTGCACGGCCGTCGATTCTCCGCCGTCTCAACTCCATCCACCATCGGGGATTACGTCTGGCGACCGGTGCATTTTATACCAGCCCTGTTGAGTCTGTATGCCGAGGCTGCTGTATTACCCTTGACCACTCGACATGACATACTCTTGTGTCGGTACGCATGCCGCCTACGGTCGATGCCCAACCATCCATCTTACAGATTATTTTTTGACGACTCACTCGATCGCCAATATCAGTTGTCTGCGATTGCCTTGCTTCCACCTGGAGTTCGGTTTCGCCGCCTACTACAACGGCTCGACTTTACCCTTCCTTCCACCCTTCGGTTGAGCGAAAGCCCATTGCCACTGTGGCATCAGGCCCAGGTTCACACACACCTTGAACTTAGTTCGCTCCCCAAGGAGAGCACTCCGGATTTGTTATACCGCCCGAGGCTTGTCGAACTCCGTTCGCGGTTCGATAATGCCATATTTATTTACACTGATGGTTCCAAGAGCACTGCCGGTGTCGGATCTGCCTTCGTCGTCGGGGACAACCGTTTCCAATACAAGCTCCCTGACCGGTGCTCGAACTTCACGGCTGAGCTTTTCGCCCTCCACTAGGCCGTTTTGTATACCTGCCGCCACCGTCAACCTTTCTATACCATATGTTCGGACTCCCTTAGTGCCCTGCAGAGTCTTAAGGACCCTTTCTCGAACCATCCTCTCGTGTATCGGATCCAACGCTCCCTTCAGTTGCTAGCAGATGACAGCTGTCACGTTTCTTTCCTGTGGGTCCCTGGCCATGTGGGTGTGCCCGGGAATGAGGCCGCCGACATAGCCGCCAAGGCAGCAGCTCTTTTGCCTCGCGTGGCTACATTTTGCGTCCCATCGGACGATGTTCAACGGGCTCTTCGCCGACGTATCGTGTCGCAATGGCACAGTGTGTGGCTTTCACTGTACAACAATAAATTGCGGACTGTCAAACCGATCCCGACCGCTTGGAGGACCACCTCACGCCCCTCTCGGCGGGAGGAGGTCATCCTGGCCCGGTTGCGGATTGGTCACTGCCGTTTCAGCCACCGTCACTTGCTATCCGCCGAACCTGCACCGCTATGCTCCTGCGGTGAACTGACAGTGCGACATGTTTTCCTGACTTGTGTTAATTTTAATCATCTCCGTGTAGCCCTTCACTTTCCGTCTACTCTGGAGGAAATTTTAGCTGATGACACACGAGCAGCTGCTCGAGTTTTGCGTTTTATCAACTTGGCCAACTTACCCAAGGATATTTAACCCTTTTAATTGTCTTTTATCTTTTGTTTTTAGCCTCTTGTTGATGTTCTGACAGTCACCTTTTTTCTTTGAGATCATAGCGAATCTATGTTCTTGGCTGGGCGCTAATGACCATAGAAGTTGTGCGCCCAAAAACCACAAAAAAAATAAAAAAAAATCACTACCCCATATATAACGCCCGCTGCTATCAATTCCGTCCAGAATTAAATGATTTACTGTCGTCCTACAATACTCATTTTGTACATATTCAGTTAATGGTTTGTAGTCACAAAAGAAAAACTCTAAAGTATCTGTACTCGTATTTGTCTAGTGATCTTCACTGTCTGTTTTCATATTTGAAGTTATGAATGAAACAGTCCACTAACATTCTTTACTGCAGATTTAATGTACAGCACTCTCTTTGTCTTATTTCATAAAGTAAATAAAACTTTATTGCCTTACTCTGGAGCTATCGTTATTCTAGGTTTATGGGTGGCAAATTTTAGAAACAGCCGATCGCTTCTAGCGGCCATCTTGAAGAGTGTTGTTGCTCAGGTAGGACACCTGACAATGTCGCCACTTGTAGCTGCAGTGCCGCGTCGCTGTATGTCGCGCGCTGTCGGACGCTTTTGTCGCCCACATAGGACACGGACTATGCGGCACAGCGCAAGCACAGCAGCAACAGCGCAACACACCCTTTCTCGTTTACCCCTGGCGTCCCCTCTGGGTAGAAACATGCACTACATGAGCAGGATGGCTGCGACGTGCACACTGTGACCCGGAAGTTGCACACGTGCAGTAGAATTTCTGGACGTTCCTGCCCTAAATATTCCAGTAGGAATGTTTTCCCAATACACACAGTTAACGGTAACAAAAATCTGAAGTGTTCTGTATGTAATTTCATAAGCGGTAGCTTCTGATACATAAATGAAAGCGAATTCAGAGAAACAGTTACATGCAGTGTACTGAACTCGGCTACCTCCATTTCTGATTTCCAGAAATCTGTGCAAAAAATATGGAGGAAATATTTAGGTGAGAGTGTAAAAATAGATCTGAAATTTCATTTACAGTTAAAATTGTCTAAAGTGCATAGCAATTTTACGAACTTTCTCTTACAGGTAAAAGTGCACTGAATCGTCTCTTAGTTTCTTTTGCATCTCTATATTATGACGTATGGCAGATCAAAAGTTTGCACTAAATCGTTTCGACTGAGTAAATCGGAGTCTATTAGATCTTAACAAGAATAAGAGGACACAGAGCTACATGCAGGAGGTACAACTTTGATGCGACACTGGTATGACACGTGTTGTCCAATACTTTTCAGGATTAGAAGCGTGTTTAAAATCTCTATCTAGCCGCCAATGGGAAACTTTTTCATCTTCCACTAAATCGTGTGGGGCCAACTGCCAGTATATTACTACTTGCCATTGCCCGCTTTTCCCTTTCCAGTCGAAGCTTGTACCACAGACACATACATATACAGACGGAAACCTCCGTAAGGGCCCCGTCGTATGCTCAGGTGTGCGGGGCGGGGATTCTGAAGCAGTTCCGCAAGATGTCCCATGATGGCGCTGCGGTCAGAAGCAGCCCTTTAAACTGGCCAGAGCAGGCGGCAGGTAGCGGCTGCCCCCACCACCACCTCCCCTCAAACGCCAGCAAGCCGGACACAGCCGTGGCCTCGTGGCAGGCGGCACGAGCTCTCCCCTCAGCCTCCCCTCCACGCTACCCTCTGACATGCGAGAGGAACCCTAAGCCAGGGAACCACCTGACACCTGCTAGCATCTTACGGAACTAAGAGGGGAGCGTAGGACAGTGGTTTAGGGGAGGCTTCTCCTCTGTATGTTACTCTGTGCTTGTACTTAACACTTTAAGCACGGGGCCCGTCATATGACGGACCGATGTAATATGCCCTCACTACGAAGCCCGTCATATGACGGCCGCTGGTAGCAGTCGTTCGTAAACAGACGGTGTAGCGTTGTCTCCATAACTTCCTGCTTTCCGTGCTAGCTGCCTGTCCTGTGGATAACGTATACACAGTAGGGTTGCCAGATTGAACTCGAGGCAGGCCCAGAGACCAGACGTGCCCCCCTCCCCCTTGGGCAATGACTCGGCCCCCTCCCCCCCCCCCAACCAGGATTACACGTGGAAAAAACACTAATCATCTTTTCCCTCCCAGAAAGTCTCCCCCTCCCCTCCCCGTGGAACATTGGTAGGGGTTGTTTTCACATGCCGCAGCTGACTGACCAGGCCGGCAGTTGCTGTGGATCAGCAGTCGGCACACTTCAGTCGGCGTGGCAGCAGAAGTGGCGGCAGCATCAAAGCTGCTCACATCAACAGCTGCGCCTTCCAAGAGTTGCCGCTTGCGGCTCCGCGCTCTGTGAAGGATCGCGCGCCACCAGGAATAGCTTCACTGGCTGCATGTGAAGGGTCACAGTTACCGTCTGCTCCCTGTTACGACCACTTGCTGCCGCGTAAAGAAGTAAACTTGATGGCATAAAATGATTAAACGTAATAGTGCTTCCTTTCTATGAGAGATAAGATTATTCGAATAAACCAGTTTTCCGAACACCCACGTTCCCCAATTAGTTCGGATAATCGACGTTCTAATGTAATATCAATTAAACATTATACACGGAAGTACAGGATATCAACAACGATCGCGAATTGTATACTGAATTGATCGACAGTGCTATACTACGTACGGCGAGAGTTGAGCTCTGACAACTAGCAGCCCAGTTGCCACGGTGCGCGAGGCTGCTCCCGCCAGACGTTCGAATCCCCCTAGGGCATGGATGTTGTGTTCGTCCTTAGTTTAAGTTACGTTAAGTTCGAAGTAGATCGTCGCTACATGAGCATAGTACTTAAAAAGCGTCGTAAAAAAATGTTAAGATGGTTACATTCAAGCCCGGAGATGAGTCATTGGCCCGTAGACCCGGAGAATTCACTCCAAACCCGGGCACTCCGGGCGGCGCCCGGAGAACTGGCAACCCTAATACACAGTAACTGAGCATTTAGCGATCTGTGTGATACTTGGGTGTTACGCACGATAACAACGTGCAACTGTTGAGAATGGCGTAACGTCACATGTCCGACCAGGAGTTGCTGGACATACTTACCAAAAGTTTTACCGAGGATTTGTCAGATCTTAGTCTGTCAGATGAAGATACATGCTCTGAACGAAGACCCACGTCACCTCAACCGTCAACCTCGACATGTATTATACACGAAACCCCAAGGCGTGTTATTTCAGAATCTTCTTCAGACGATGAAAGTAATACTGAATGTGAACTTCCGAGGAATACGGCGAAGCGTTTGCGTGCAGCATATTGGTCACAAAACGAATTCCATCTAGTAGTGCACCCTTTCAATGGCTCGAATGTAGGATTTACTTGTGATTTAGACGCAGAATGTTAAATCTTGAAGTGTTTTCAGTGCTTTGTCACCGTCGTTCGTGGAATGTATTGTATAAGAAACCAATAAGTTTTTTCTACTATTCTATGGAAAAACGTCCCGTTCTTTCTTGCATGACTATGTGGGAAGAGAAAACATGAATTTCATTCTTTCTTCCCTTTGTGCCTCCTTATGCCTCGCGTAAAAAAGTTGTCACTACATGAGTATTGGTCAAGCGATTCGTTGCTAACAACGCCTATTTTCGCAGAAGTGATGTCGAGAGACCGGTTTTGATTCCTGGTGTACTTCATTTTTCTGACAACACAGCTGATACTGGTGGCGATCGACTTTTCAAAGTAAGACCCATTGTTGATAAAATATCAGGCCTTTGGAAGTGTTTTTTCCCCACATGAAAAATTATGTATAGACGAAAGTTTGCTGCTGTTCAAAGGGCGATTATTCTTCAAGCAATACATTCCTTCCAAGAAAAGTTGACTTGAAATTCAGTTGTTTGTATTGTGGTTCCAAGAAGAGCAACGTTCTGGATTTCATTGTTTATACAGGAGCCACCAGTGACATTAAAGAATACGGTCTGGGGAAATCAGGGAATGTTGTGGTAAGACTTCTACAAAAGGGCATACGGTGTATATGGATAATTGGTACTAGTCCTGCACTATTTAGGTGGTTGTATGACAGAAGTGCAAATGCTTGTGGCACTGTCCGCAAAACAGGTATGATATGCCGAAAATGGACGAACACTTGGCAAAAGGAGAGGTGCAGTCTAAGTCATCTGACGTTTTATTGGCAGTGAAATGGTGTGATAAGTGACGTGTGGGTGCTAACCTGCAACACAGCGGAGATAGTTGATAGCAAGAAAACTAACAACACAACCGGGGAAAAAAAGTCCAGAAACAGAAGTGTGTTCTTGACTACAATGAGTCAATGGGAGCCGTGGACAGAGCGGATACGATACTGAGTTCAATAGAATCTATTCGAAAAACTATTAAATGGTACAAGAAGGTATTTTTCATATTTTGGACATCTGTCTTAAATGCGTACATCATATACAAACTTAAAACTGCAAAAGATCTTCCGATGGCTCAATTCCATCTTTGCCTCGTGAGAGAAATATTGGAAAAGTATTGCAAATAGAAGAATAAACATGCCATCAGCAAACCGTCGGTACGTTAGTCACCCCTTCCGTTAACGCAACGTTATTTTCCTAGTTCGAACTTTGATCCTGAAAGAGGGCTAAAACAACAACGCAGATGCGTTGTGTGCACGAAGAAAAACATATTAGGAAGGATACTAGTTACATGTGTAAAATGTGATGTGGGATTGTGTATTGAGCCCTGCTTAGAAATATACCACACGAAAAAAAATTTTAAAATACGCAGTACAATGAACCCTGCCAATTTACCGTAAGCTGAGGTCACTGGGGTCCAAAAAGTGACTATTTTTGTGCATATAGTACCAAATGGTAGTCCAAAAACAGTAATTTTCTTGATATTTTTTGTTTTTCTAATACATTAGGTCTGTTTCAGAACAAATAATTTTTATGTGTAATAAATTATTGAAAATTGAGTTCGCGTAACTGCTGGGTTTGTGTAAGTTGGACCCCAGCATTATTTTCCATGTAAAAAGCAGTATAAAGCTTCATTGGGTGCTAGTAGGACGTGGGCTCTGGAAACAGACATTTACAAATATTCTGGTTTGAAGAATGTTCATTTACTTTGACATTAAAATTGGATATCTTCTAAACATATATAATAAACTGTTTGATTGAAAGAAAAATTAGCATTTGTTTACATTGCTGTAAATAGTAGTAATAATAAATTGTAGAGCACAGTTACGTTGTTACCACTGAAAATGACCTTTAATTAAAGAGGGTCATTTTTTAAAAATATCACGCCACTAGTACATTATTTTTCAGTCCCTTGTTTATTGTAGACCTAATTATTTTTGAGGTTACTCCTTGACATTTCTCTAGACCTTTTACCATTTAAGCATATTTTAAACTTGTAAAATTCGTATACATTTTTCTCCCAGGGATCATTTGTAATTTCTGGTCATTTTTGGCTCCATACCTGCAAATAAATTAAAATGAACAGTGTAAAATGATTTCATGAATGATATTGTAATAACTTACTGTCACACATTACTTTGTAGTGAAATGTGGAAGTGTGCAATTGAAATATAGCGCTAGCGGCTACCATAAGCCATTTCTGGGCTGGGCCAAAGTAACACCTTTTTAGGTTGTCAGCACACTATTCACTAAATTTATATAATTTTACTAGCCGTTCGTTATCTATATAATTACAATTGTTATTTTTAGGGAATGTACATGAAATGTAAATTTCAGCTTATTTTTCCATGCAACTAAAGTGTCGTAAGTGGTGTAAGGGAAGTTTTCCGATGGCGACAATCGTTGGTTTGACTACACAATATGTTAGTTATGACAAGACGCGAAAGGCATTACAGCAGATCCTGGACTGATTTAAAACATTTTTGTCTTGTGTCCAAGTTACACTGCAGGGTTGAAGTAACATCGCTCTACGGTACCTCATTTCCTTCATTCTTGTATTTCATCGCATTCTGGAGATGTTTTGAGTGAAATACATACACTTTTTTAATGCACAGTTTATTTAGCTTGTCTTCCGTTAACTTTCTCTTCTGCTTCTGCGTGGTCGACTGGAGATGAAACCATAGGTAGGCGTACTTTAGATCGACCAATAGAGTAATCCCATATAGATGACAAAAAGCAATAACCGCCCAGAAAATATAGTATCTGAACCACCCATCACATACTATAGAAAGCCATAAAGCTATTAGTCAAATCAGAAATGTTTTTATTGATTAATATAACTGGATGTTTGTGTTCAGAAATTATTAATTCTGTATTTCACCTAAACCGAGGTACGTACTAATTTACAGTTAGACAGTGGAGCAGGGTATGAACGTGTATCTTGCTCTCCGTAAGAAGGTATAGCTGCTCCCAAGCAGCATTGAAATGCAGTGGCGGCTCGTACAAAATTTGACAAGTGTACTAAAATATTACAAAATAAACAGTAAACAAAACATAGTAAAGTAAAAAGTCAACCTTTGTATGATTGCCTTTAATTAAATATCAATTAATATTGTATTGTCAGTAAGACCTTCAGGGGAATCTATAACAGCGCTGCCAACTGCATGTAATCACTGCAGGTAGTAACTATAACGTTTAAAAACATTTTTATTTACGGAAACTAAAAATTTAGACTCGGAGGTATTTGAATACAGGCAGGTTTGAGAGACAACGCGCAAGACGCCTGAGACAGCGCGCTATTTGACTCTGTATGCCGCAATATTCGTCATATACTATTCTTCCGCAACCGTTACACGCAGCGCGAAGAGAAATATTTATCTAGTGCTGCAGTGTGTCTCAGCACACGAGTCGCCAGGCCTGACGTCACGTCTGCGCATGCGCACTAGCGAACAGACGACTGCGCCGCCTCTCTGCGCACGAACCAGCGCGGCTGAATTCCACTTCAGCACACGGAGCTGGTTTCCAGATATCGCGGCGAGAGCGCTCCAAAATGCATTTTCATCCTTATTACTAGCATTCTAATACGCATTAGAATGGAATTGGCATAATTTTGTGATATCTGGCTCGTATTCCAAGAGAGGATGTAATTTTACGATTTCTTGCTTACATTTGAAGAGAAATTGCATAATTTTAGTATCATATTTACAGTGTGCTGCAGCACATTAGCACCAGCCGCCACTGGTTAAAGGGTTAATCAGCTACTTCGTAGTTAACACGACGAAACGCAAAAGTTCCCTTACCATTGATGACTGCTGTTAACTATATTAAGACTTGTCACCTAAACTGCCAAATCAGCACCACCACAATGAAATGGCTCCAGCAAGTTAAGCATATCTATACAAATCTGTATAGAGAGCATATAATTATTACACTTAATCTCCATGGATATTGCAAAGAACTCAGAAATTAAAAAAAAAAAAACTTCGCTTTGGTTTATAAATTACTAGCTGAAAACCCGGCGTTGCCCGGGTATTCATTTATTCCTGCCATTTTTCAGGTATATATTCATTTGTATAAGGGCTGTATGTCTGAAATCTCTTGGGATTACAATTAGTAGTAAAGTAATAGATCAAAACTCGGTGCTGTTTTCCACGAACGTTACTGTTTACGTGCTAATTTCTCATGAGCTACGTGTCAGAATGTGATAGTTTAGAAGCTACATTCAACTACATATGCGTATACTGTCTGTAAAATTTCCAATCGCTACAATTTGTGTAGTGTTCAAATTATAAATTGTAACGTCTCAGAGTGTCGTAGTTTTACTCTGTAAAAAGCGGAAAAGTAGTAAACGAGAAACTTTTTTTTTTCCTTTAATCATTTTACTATGGTTGCCAGCGAGAAAAAGTTTGAGATTTGAAATTATGTTTAAAGTTTGTTGCAAATCGCTAAGTACTGTCATTCTCATACAGTGTTCTTCGAAAGTCTCGCCGCATTATATGGCATTTTTTGCGATTTCTATTGGTTATGACGTAATATATATTGAACCATGTGCCGTATGTGATTCTTAACCACGCAGCAATTGTTACCTCACGGTAAGGAATGTGTGTACCAAATTTGGTTGAAATCTGTCCAATGGTTCAGGAGAAAATGAGCAGCATTGTCGCAAAATGCAGCAGTTTTTCGCGCATCTCATGGTTTATGACGTCATATATCGTGAAGTACATATCGTATGTGATTCTTACACTTACGGCGACCGCCATGGATTGAAGGTTACGTGTACAAAATTTCATAGACTGAAACAAAACTGTAGATTTGTATGCAACATGTACACACACACGGACACTCTGCATTATATATTAGAGTTTTTAACAATGTTCCCAAAATCCAATAGTGTAGAATTTTTTGTCGATTGTCTTTTTTTCAGGAGCTCTACTGTAAGATGGAATGGAAATAATACAGCAAAATTAGTCACATTAATGCGTTACACCTGGAATAAAGTTCTGAGAAAGATTAAAAGTAGTAAATGCTAATTGGGTAATCAAAGCACTTAAATAAAACAAGTATATTTTATGTGTATAAGATATTGCTTCAGGGTCTGAAAATTGAGTGTTTTTTCTTTCTAGGCATCTGTGTTGGAGACAAGATACTTTAATTTTAAAAGTATTTAAATTTTGCAAAACTGTCTGCTTATTAAACTCCATCGGAGTACGGGAGGTCCTGAACAATGAGTACCAATATGCTGAAATGGCGAAGTCGTCGCAGATATCGTCTAAGGGACACGCCGTATACACCCTTGGTAGAGAGTCCTGATCAAACTAATGCAGGTACGTAAACATTGTTTCTCTTATAATAAACGGAAAGTTGATTAGTTAACAGTAATAAAACATAACATGTTAGTCAATAATGTAAAATGAGCTTCATCTGGCTTGACTGCGTCATTCAGACGTTTATCAGATGGCATTATAGACTAACTGCAGATGGAGATTTATTTGAAAACGTTTTAGGTACGTGGCTTCTGGATAAGCCTGGAGGTCTACATCTACATACTCCGCAATCCACCGTGAGGTGCGTGGCGGAGGATACACTGTACCACTACTAGCATTTTCTTTCCTATTCCACTCCCAAATAGAACGAGGAAGAAAAGAAAGGTTATATGCCTCCATACGACCCCTAATTTCTCTTATCTTGTCTTTGTGATCACTACGCGAAATGTAAGTAGGCGGCAGCAAGATCGTAATACTCAGGTTCAAATTGCGGCCCTCTAAATTTCAACAGAAATTCACGAAAAGAACGTCGTCTTTCCTCCAGCGATCCCCCAATTGAGTTGCCGGAGCATTTCAGTGACACTCGCGCATTGGTCGAACCTACCAGTAACAAACCTAGCTGCTCACCTCTGAACTGCCTCTGTCTTCCTTTAAACTGATCTGCTGTGGGTCCCAAACACTTAAGCAATACTCAAGACGTGCTCGTAAAAGCGTTTTACTCACGGTCTCCTTTACAGATAAAGTACATCTTCCCAAAATTCTCCCAATAAACCGAAGTCGGCTGTCCGCCTTGCTCACAACTGTCCTTACATGTTCGTTCCATTTCATATCGCTCTGAAATGTTACACCTAGATATTTGAACGACGCGACAGCATCAAAAGGTCACTATTAATGCCGTATTCGAACATTATGGGATTGCTTTTCCTACTCGTGCGCATCACCTTAAATTTTTCTACATGGAGAGCTAGCTGCCATTCTTCGCACCAACTAGAAATTTTGTCTAAGTCAACCTGTATGCTATTACAGTCACTTACAGACGACACCCTCCCATACACCACAGCATCATCAGCAAACAGCCGCAAATTACTTACTCTGCCCATCAGATCATTTATATAGATAGAAAATAGCGGTCCGTCACACTCCCCTGGGGCACGCATGACTATACACTCGTCTGCGAACACTCGCCGATGAGAAAGTACTGCGTTCTATTACTTAGGAAGTCTTCCAGCCAGTCACAAATCTGTGAACCTATTCCAAAGCTCGTATATTCATTAGCAGTCTGCAGTGTGGCACCGCGTCGAACGCCTTTTTGAAGTCGGAAAAAAAAGCACAATCCGCCTGTTGCCCTTCATCCATGGCTCGCAAGATGTCATGTGAGAAAAGGGCAAGCTGAGTTTCACATGAATGATGTTTCCTAAACCCGTGCTGAATCATAAAGCTTTTCCGTGTAAAGAAAACTTACTATATTCGAACTGAGAATATTCTCCAAAATTCTACAGGAAACTGATGTCAACGATATTGGCCTGTAATGGTATGGGTCAGTTCTGTTTCCTTTCTTATACACGGGAGTCACCTGCGCTTTCCTCCAATCACTAGGAACTTTGAGCTGAATTAAAGATTCGCGATAAATACAAGCTAAGTAGGGGGCCAATGCCGTAGAATATTCTTTGTAAAACCGAACTGGTAGTCCATCCGGACCAGCAGACTTTTTCGTATTTAGCTCTCAGCTGCTTCGCTACACTGTAAATACCTATTACTATGTCCTCCATTTCGGAATTAGTACGTTGATCAAATGATATTTATGCGGTCCTCCTGCGTGAAAGATTTCTTAAAGGTTAAATTTAGAACTTCAGCTTTCCGTTTGCTTTCTTCTATTACTGCCCCGGAATGATCAACTAGTGACTGGACAGTGGGCTTTGACCCGCTTATCGATTTTACATAGGACCAGAATTTTTTCGGGTTCTTGGAAAGATCTTTTGCTAAGGTATGGCTGTGATAATTATTGTATGCTTCACGCATGGATATTTTTATAGACGCACGAATCTCTACTAACTTTTGCCTGTCATCATTTGCGTGTTCTTTTTTGAATCGAGAGTGCAACAGCCTTTGCTTTCTCAGCAGCTTTCTAACATTATTATACCACGGTGGATCTTTTCCATCCTTAATCGTCTTTACTGGCACATATTTCTGTGACCCTTTATTTACAATGCACTTAAATTTAGTCCACAATTCCTCTACGTCCATAGTCCTGGAATTAAACGATGCCCATTCATTTTCTAAGTGCGATCCTAACATTTGCTTATCGGCTCTTCCCAACAAAATCAAGGAGGCTAGGAGAGTTTGATTTATGAACTTTGGTCATTATCGACGCTATGACGATATCATGGTCACTAATTCCTGTCTCTACACAGGTATTATAAGGTCAGGCCTGTTCGTGGCTATAAGGTCTAAATATTTCCATTGCTCGTGGGTTGCCGGTTTAACTGCTCAAGACAGTTTTCGGAGAATGTGTCCAAAAGTAGCTCCCAAGATTGTATGTACCGCCTGAAATGTAACTATAGGTCCCAATCTATACTCTTAAGGTTGAGGTCTCCCCCGACTAATATGACATGGCCCGGATACCCATGCACAACCTTGTGTAGACTTTGAATGATTCTAAAACTGCTACACCAGCATTAGGGGCCGGTAAAAACACCAAACTCCTAACTTCTTTTAGACCTGTTATACGTGCCCAGATAACTTTAGTCACTTTAAACCCCGATCTCAGTAGAAACAATATCTTTGTCCACAGTGATGAACACTTCTCCTGAAGTTGTATCCGATCTATTTTTCCGATATACATTCACGCCTCGCTAAATATTTCTGAACTTGCCACTTCATGATTTAGCCAGCTTTCGGTGCCTAAAACTGTCTGTGCACAATAATTTTCACAGGAACTTTGTTTCTGATACTCTGAAAGTTCGCAGCTAATATTCTGATATTCGAATTTTTGAGCCGAACGTGGCCTGAATTCGCTGTTTGAATGTTGACAGGCGAGTGCTCATCAGTTAGCGCCTAGGCCTAAAAATCTGATGTGCATTCCACAAGTACTCTGCTACCCGAGTAGCCGCTTCCTTAGTGTAGTGCACCCCTAATCTCTCTAGGGGCACTCTACAATTCACCACCCGATAACGCAGATCCAGAAATCTGCAGCCATGACTCAGTCAGCGAAGCGTCTGGTTCAGACCCTCCACTCGGCTGCAATCCAAAGGACCCCGATCAACCCTGGGAACAATGCTACAAATAAAGCTCTGCTTGCACCCTGCGTGCGAGGGCAGCAGCCTTCACAAATTCCGCCAGCCACCCATAGGACCTGAGGATGGCCTCAGAACCCAAGCGACAAGCGTCATTGGTGCCGACGTGAGCCACGACTTGCAGTCGACCTCATTCAGCACCCTCGATAGCCGCCAGCAAGGCCGCCTCCACATCTCGGATGAGGCCCTCCGGCAGACACAGTGCACGTTGGACTTCTTTCCGGATCTCGATGCTATCTGCCTAAGGGGCTCCATCGTGTGCCTGACATTAGCGCTCCCAATGACTAATAATCACCTCCCCCCATGCATCTGATTGGACCCTGCTGAAGGAGTGGCCACACGTCCACTCACAGGACGAACGGGCGTAGATGCACGTCCAGCCTCCACATTGGCCTTCCACCTCGAGCAACGCGAACGCCGTACAACCCGCCACTCTCCTTGCGGAGAGGGCGGCTCGACCACGTCCTGTACACCTGAAGGTCAGTGACTTGGACTAGCTTATTGTAGTCCAGCAGTGATTACCGCTGGATAAGTTTTCTTTTCATAGGTTTGTCAGTAAATGACACAACTTTGGGACACGGTTGAAGAAACAATATTTGTCATTCTTCAAAAAACGTACGGACATTCATAATTTTCTTCCAAATAACAATACAGCTTTTCAAGTGTCTTCTTTTAGCATCAGCACTTGACCCTCGTTTGGTTGTTGGCGCTCCTTTCTCAGACCGTGATGATCCTAGCTTTTGAAATGTATGTTAACAGTGCCAGTGGTCTCATCATAACTGGCGATGTCTGACTAGAGCCTCACAGTTAAATTTACCCACTTGGGCCTGTTATTTGCTTCTGTTCGTATGTTGTCAACCTTGAGTAACTTTCTAAAGAAGCGTAAAACAGTAGCAGTGTTCTTCGACTTGGAGAAAGCATACGATACCTGTTGGAGAGCGGGCATTCTCCGCACATTGCACACATGGGGCCTTCGGGGCCGCCTCCCTCTTTTTATTCAAGCGTTTTTGGCGGATCGCAAGTTCCGGGTACGGGTGGGCTCTGTTTTGTCACATCTTTTGCCAGGAGAATGGGGTGCCACAGGGCTCCATCTTGAGCGTGGCTCTTTTTGCCATTGCAATCAATCCGATCGTAGACTGCCTTTCAGCCAATGTTTCCGGATCCCTTTTTGTAGATGATTTCGCAGATTATTGCAGCGCCCAGAGGACGTGTCTCTTAGAGCGTTGTCTTCAACGCTGTCTTGACCGCCTATATTCCTGGAGCATTGTGAACTGCTTCCACTTCTCCACTGAGAAAACGGTGTGTATTAACTTCCGGAGATAAAAGGAATTTCTTCCACCTTCTCTACGTTTCACCCCTATTGCTCTCCCTTTCGTTGAGACAACGAAATTCTTGGGGGCTAATGTTGGATTGTAAACTTTGCTGGTCCCCACACGTGTCTTACCTGGCTGCCCGTTGTGCCCGATCCCTTAACGTTCTTAGTGTCCTCAGTGGCACATCATGGGGAGCGGATCGTACCGTCCTGCTTCACCTTTACCAGGCCATTGTTCAGTCAAAGCTCGACTACAGAAGCCTTGTATACTCTTCTGCACGGCCGTCGATTCTCCACCGTCTCAACTCTATTCACCATCGGGGATTACGTCTGGCGACCGGTGCATTTTATACCAGCCCTGTTGAGTCTGTATGCTGAAGCTGCTGTATTACCCTTGACCACTCGGCGTGACATACTCTTGTGTCGGTACGTATGCCGACTGCGGTCGATGCTCAACCACTCATCTTACCCATTATTTTTTGACGACTCATTTGATCGCCAATATCGGTTGTCTGCAATAACCTTGCTTCCACCTGGAGTTAGGTTTTGCCGCCTGCTTCAGCGACTCGATTTTTACCTTTCCTTCAACCTTTCGGTTGAGCGAGAGCCCACTGCCACCGTGGCATCAGGCCCAGGTTCACACTCACCTTGAACTTAGTTCGCTGCCCAAGGAGAGTACCCCGGATTTGTTATATCGCCCGAGGCTTGTCGAACTCCGTTCGCGGTTTGATAATGCCATATTTATCTACACTGATGGTTCCAAGAGCACTGACGGTGTCGGATCTGCCTTCGTCGTCAGGGACAACCGTTTCCATTACAAGCTCCATCAAGTTTCTCCATCAGCTCATATTAAGTGAACCAGTTATCAGTCGTTAAATTGATTGCTCCCTGCCAGTGAGTCCGTAAGTCAGACCATTCTGCGATGGTCCTTTCTGTTTGCTTCTTTCGAATATATGGGACACCCGAAATGAAATAGCGTTCTGTCATCACACAGTGAAATTATTTTGAGAACATTTGTTTTCGATGGTATATTCTGAAAAGACATGAACCACGGAAACTCAGCAATGTTTCATCTACCGTCAAATACTCTTAACGGACAATAGTACGATAATAGACTTCCAAAAGTACCTCATGTTTCGCGAAACGCAAGAAATTTATCTTTAGCTTTTGTCGACGCCCTAGTACTCCTGTCATAGAATCTGATTCTGTAGGAGGAATCTAAATCGTTTCTGCGACGTAGCACAACGAAAGATCGGTGGTCCATAAACTCGGAAAACATCTTGGCATAAGCCAGAATCTAAATACTCCTCATGAGACCAAAGAAAGCTTTCATCTCAGTTACGTCTGTAGGATGTAAAAATGAATTGCTGGTGTCACTGTACTTCACCGTTGTTCTGTTTCGATATTAGTATGACGAACAATGTTCCGTATCATTTCCTCGGTGAAAAGTGAAAATGTTTTTGCATCCGCAATTCCCTGCGTTTTCCCATTAGGTCCAGGCGAGTGAGTAATAACATTTGAAGGTTTGTCGGTCCAGATTGTTTGCTCGTCCCTATCTAACTCAAAATTTCTATCGTTTGTTCCATCTTTTTCTGTACCTCACCTGTATCAGTCAAAAAATCTATATCACCGTCTATAAGACTTCCATAGTCGGATTCTGAGACTCATCTAGGTCAGGGCCACAGTCCTCTTGGTCTGAAGCATCCCCCTGGTGCCGTAGCACAGATACACCTCCCTTATGTACTTGTATCAGTTGTTTTCAAGCCATTTTCGCATAACTGAAAAAGATGGACAGTGAAATAACAGTACTGGTATGGTCAGGTCGTATACGGCTTGGAATACATGTAGCAATGCAAGGTCACTTAAGCAGTAACTAGTCACTCCAATAGCCACAGCACGACTGGCTAGCAGGGTTCCTCTCTGATTTGACATTCTGCAATGAGCGGGTAGAGCAGTGTAGTGGAAAATGGAACTGTTAGGTAGTATCCTACCCACACAGTACCGTTTGAGGGTTAAGTGTTATACTCTTCCTAATATCAATGGACTGGTGAACTGTGTTGGGCCACTTGTCACCCCTGTACTGTGTCATCTTCTGTATATGGTACAGTTCCCACTTGGTAACCTCAGTTGAACACCAGCTTCAAGGAGCCATTTGGTGGGCTTCGCATGATTTCAGTTTTGGGTTCTTGCGTGACTTCAGTTCTGCCCTTCTAAGACCGGGTAATGCATTTTTATCATAATACAGCCCATCCTGATATAGAACACTTCTTGGGTATCCAGCGCCTGGAAGTTGTGGCACATCCCCGTTTCTCGGGCCTCCTTTTTGATTAAATCTGACTTAAATTGTTGCAGAATGTCGCAGGGTTCTGGTGGACCTAGGGGAAAGCAATAGAGTAAACCTATTGTGGGTCCCTGGCCACTCAGGGATCAGTGGCAACGAACGTGCCGACAGATTAGCCGGGATGGGGGGCAGACTCTCCATTTATTGGACCGGAACCTGTCCTGACAATCACCAAGGCAATGATCAAATAGGAGCTACGTAACTGGCTCAGAAGACAGCACGTAGAATATTGGACCAAAGTCCATCAACAAAAACATGCTAAGGTAATGATGCCAAAGCCATGTTTTAAAAGAAGCTCTGCAATCCTGGGTCTGAACAGGAGAGAGATTAGACTCATGGTTGGATTGCTGACAGGCCATGGGAATTTCAAAAAACACCTACGTACAATGGGAATAACAGAAGACGACCCTAAATGTAGGATCTGTGATGACGGTGATGAAACTGCATCACATCTAATCTTCCAATGCATTGCATTGGAGAGTAAAAGGCACAGAACTTTTGGGACAACCAGACCCGAAGAAATTGTCTAATAAAGAACTGGTAAAGTGACTCCTTGCACTGTTAAAGGGCATTGGTTGAGTTTACTAGATATACAGGGAGCGATACCGCACAATAAACTTAGTTTCGGAGCGGGCAGTGGCGGGTTGGACCAAAACTGTTTTGGCTTCCCTGAGAAAATCAATCAAATCTGACTTGGCTGCCCCCAATGTCAGCTGCAGATAAGCTGCCTGCAGAAGCTTAATGTCCTCGGTTTCCTTAACTCCCGGGCTTTCAGTCCAGGTTAGATTACAGATGCCAGGTTTATGGCTTGGCAGCTCCTTCTGCCTTGAAATTGTGGACTGGGTCGAACCACTGTGGCGTCAACTTGGATACAGGTGCCTTCTGGTCCAGCCCTGTTAAGTCTCCTAGATGAAGCAGGAATCCCCCTCTTCAGACTAAGCGGCATCAGCTTGTGGTGTCCTATGCCACTGCCATTTGACCATTCCCTGGTCATTCCACGTCACATTCTTTTTGAGGGCCAAGGTTTTAGAACTCGTAATACTAGCCTTAAAGTGGGTATACCCATTGGCTTGAGGCTTGCTTCCATTTGTAGGAACTTCCAACTCACTTCTGACTATGCTCTGTGCTACACATACCCCTTGGATGGTGCCCTGGCCACAAATCCGGTTAGATCTCTATTAAGGTCCAAAAGCTTTGGTCTCCCCCATAATTGTCTGGCGTTTGTTGCACACAGTACTTGGAGAATTTAAGGGTGCCACAATTATGCTGATCACACAGGATATGCATTTACATCTCACATTGCTATGGGAAGCCATTCTGTCAGAATCATGCAGTGTGTTTATGGCAGAATTGACGGCTATAAGTAGGGCACTTCATTTTATCAAACACGTAGCTCTGGACCGTGTTTTAATCTGTTAACTCAATGAGCAGCCTGCAGGCCATAGACGGATGCTTCTCCTCCCATCCTTCAGTCATTGGTATCCACAATCTCCTCAATGACCTTCGTCATACCGCCAGCTCCATTGTTTTTCCTCTGGGTCCCCAGTCATGTGGGTATCTTAGGAAATAAACAGGCTGACCAGTCGGCTAGAGTAGCCGTAACTTCCAGGCCCCCTTCCTCTGGCCGATCCTGGGCGCGGATTTGCAGGTGCAGGTGAGATTGCAGCTCATACAAGACTGGAACAGCAACTGACGGACTAGTGTCCCATCTAATTAACCCCGCTCCATCAAGTCGACCACAGCAGCTTGGAGTTATTCATTAAGCCCTTCTCAGAGGGGATCCACTGTCCTTTGCCGTCTCTGCATTGGACATTCTAGGCTTACCCACAGTTTTATTTTGCGCATTGAGCCTCCCCCAACATTGTGCTTGTAGACCCCTACACTCTGTGGCCGACATTTTAATTGAATGTCCGCGTCTCTTGGCGCTGTGCTAAATGACATTCTGCAATCATTAGGTAAGGTTTTGGTGGATGATCCTCGAACGGTAGACAGGGTACTTGGGTGTTTCCACGAATGCGGTTTTTATTCTTAGCTATAAGATTTTATCTCTTTTGCCTTCTTTACCTTGTTTTAATATTGTTTCCTTCAACTTTTAGGCCTCCGCTTTAGGAACATACTGTTCCCCTGTACATGCTAGTCAGTGAATGGAATGGAAGGGGAGGGGGGCTGCGGCTATAGAACTGTAGTAAAGTGCAACGCATAATTCCGCATTTTCGTTAGTAATGTTGGAATAATTAATTTTTAACTCCATTTTAATTCCTCCATTTTACTATCGGAAGTCCTTAACTGGACAACATTTTTTGCATGTCAGAGGTCGTAAGGCTGATGACCCAGCTGTTTGGTCCCTTCCTCCCATCAACCAACCAAGCCAACATGTCCTCATTGTTAGAGGTATTTGTGTACCTATATTTTGACTCTTTACTGTGGCTTATGATCGTGTGGGACACTGTTTTCTGTACTGAGAGTACGCACTTCGTGGCACATTTCTAAACTTTCACACAGTGGATACCTGCGATGTGGTAATTTGCCATACTTCTGTCTTTGTATCTGTCACAAGGTTGAGCCGCTGGATTTTTACTTCTGTAATGAGGCCCCTCCCCCCACTACAGTTTAACCTGTGATGTATATCTTGCTGGATTGCCACTGCCTTTTGGCCCTCCACACTAAATATGCCTTTCCATCCTCCTAGCCATGTTAGTGGATGACCTTCACATGTCTTAAAATAGTTTGTCCTTCCAGATTTAAGTACCTTAACTTTCTTCATGAATTGTCCTTCGTTGTTGGCGCTGGTTTGTAAGTCCTTTGGCCTTGTCTTCAAACCAATTATATTTTCCTCTGACTTATTTCTCAGGTTTTTGGTAGACTAGGAATATGTCTGATGTCTTAACTCATGTCCAGTCACTGTTCCTTCTCAGTGATTGCCATATTTTACTTTCTAAGCTGGTGCTGTGGAGAACGTCATTTCTCAGCCATCCAAATTTTCAATTTCTGTCAATTTACTACGATCAAACGATGTACTCGAGTCATAAACCTCGAAAGATTCCATCAAATCACGGCTGTGTAGTACCAGTAGACTTTGCGGACAGAAATGCGATCTTGACATTGTTGAAGGTGATTTTGTTTCAAAGGTAACATTCATACTTAGTTCATGATCCTAATTTTCTTGTGAAGTGTAAGTGTTCTCTTGTCTGCTCCATATTTTCCAATTTATTCTGTCCACGTTCTATACTCATTACTCTTCTTTCTATTCAACGGAGCCTGTACTTTTCACTGAGGATACCGATATCAGTGAATCTATACTAAGATGTAGAAGTCCTTAACTGTAACTTCTGTTTACCTCAGATTTTTTACTATCTTGTACCATTTTCCACTTCCAAAAGCTTTCCAAAGTCGACAAAGCCTTCGAATGTGTTTTGTTCACCATTGCTTCCATTAAGCGTAACATCAGAGACACCTCTAGTGTCTTTACCTTTCCTAAAGCGAAATACTCATTTAGCATATCCTAAATTTCAGTACCATTTTTCTGGTACATCCAGTGTCTTGCATAATGTGTTTGTGTGATAGGTTACTTCTCTGCCCTTATCTCCGTAATTGTGGATATTTTCCCTGGAGTCTGGTGGTACCTTAATATTACACATTCTACATACCTACTTCGTGTAAGACAAAAATGGTTGAGCACCACGTCACAAAGCACACATTGTCACGAAAGCTAAGGCACTACACCCTATGACAATGTCTTGAAATTTGGATGAATCATGTGTAACGTCATCAGCAAAATGAAATAGTGGTGGTGCAATAGAGGGGTTGTTTCTGTGGTAAATATATGGGATCCTCATCACATTTAAGACGCTAAATTCTGAAGGATCGGAGCACACGAACAGGGGAGAAAAACAGCTCAGAGTTAATTATTGATAGTTGCAGCATACAGTGTATCAAAGCAGCATGTATGGGGAACATGGCTACGTTGTATTGGAAATACTGGTATGCCCAGTTCCGACCTAATCCCAGATGGCATTACTCCAAACTGCAGCGTTTGCCATCACTACCTTGCTGGTTTCGGCTCTTGTAGGGGCTGCCATCCCTCGATAGACATGTCAGCATAACTGTTGGAACTGGTGGTTCAATGATAAATCAATGTTGGTTACATTCTGTAGTAAAGTCCACTAATATGGGTATGGCATGCATGTTCATCAAATGTGGCATGAAGAGCTCATAAATTTTCCTGAGACTGATCGTCTATCTCAGCCCCCCAGGGGGCCCCCACAGTTCTTTTGTGGGTACGTGTGTGGCGCGCACGGGGCCCCGAGCCAGAGCAGCCTTTCTTCTGCCCCAGGCTGCTTCACTTTCCCTCCTGGTTTATGCCTTCGCCCGGAGACGGCTATATTTCGTGAGCTACGGTGGTTCTTGTTGTCGTTTTTCTTCCTTTCTTCCTTTCTTCCTTCCTTCGTTCCTTCCTTTCTTACCCTTTGGTTCTTTCTCTCCTTGTACTCTCCTAGCCTTCTTCTTCTCCTCCTCATTCGTCTCCGCCTCGGCGTTTGAGACACTTCTTTCCTTCTTTCTCTTCACTTCCTCTATTCTTCTTTCCTCCCTGTGCGTGTCTGAAGGCCGAGCCACGCATTATCATGCGTAGCAGGTGACGGGGTAACGCGTAATTCCCCGCCCCGGGTAGACAAGTAGGGCACGTACGTACCCCCTGGTAAAGGCCAGGCCCAGGGAGGGGTGATTACCCGAGCTGGTACCTTCCGAACGTGCCGATTGGTCCCTCCGTCAGTTCTCGGGAGGTGTGACCTGAGGTGTGAACAATCACCTAAGGCGGGTAAGCCCTCGGAGAGGGCCCCCACTAGGAAGGAGCGCGACATCGGAGACGCCGGTAATCACGGGGGACACTTCCGCGATGACTTCCTTCTCTTCTTTAGTGACGTTGACCCAGAAACGTAAGTTAGACTCGCCTCAGCATAAAGAGACTCTGCCTAATGTACCTAAATTTCTTGTCTCTCGCACCGACGGAAAGGATTTAAATTCTGTCAATCCTTTCGTTATACAGAAAGGTGTAGATGCAATTGCTGGCCCTGTTAAAACCTGTTCACGTCAGCGCAATGGCACATTGTTGCTGGAAGTGGAAAGTGCCTTCCAAGCTCAGAAACTACTCCGGACTACACTGTTCCACACGTTTCCTGTCAAGGTGGAAGCACATCGCACACTCAACTCGTCACGGGGGGTAGTCTTCACGAGATCCCTTGATGGGTTGTCTGATGAAGACATCCAATCCTATATGTCCGACCAGGGTGTGACAGCCGTCCATAGGGTAATGAAAAAGGTCGATAACCAGCTGACACCGACTCGTACTGTGTTTTTGACGTTCGACAGAGTTGACCTCCCGTCGAAGGTCAAAGCAGTGTATGAAGTCATCTCTGTCCGCCCTTATGTACCTAACCCAACGCGCTGTTTTCAGTGGCACATGTACAACCATACCCGTGAACATTACCCAAATGCAGCAAAGTGTGTCACTTGTGGTAGGGACGCCCATGAGGGGGATTGCCCACCTCCGTCCCCTCACTGCCTAAACTGCAACGGTGACCATGCGGCTTCCTCTCGCGACTGCCCTGTATACAAGGATGAGAAGATAATCCAGCAAATTCGGGTTACGGAGAGGGTATCGACATCTGCCGCTCGAAAGTTGTTGGCGAGTCGAAAGCCCACTGTCCTCCCAGCGGGTACATACAGTAAGGTCGTCACCTCAACTCGACCTACCAAGGATTCCAGTACCCAGACTTGTGACTTCACTTTCGCTGACAGTTGTGCGATCCGCCAGCCCGAAGATTGCCTGTTCCACGTCCCCGCTTCCTCCTGCTGCTTCTAAGGTACAGTCTTCGTCAACCACTAGTAATCTGCGGGCACCTATACAAGATGCCCGGACCTTGAAAAAGGAACCCGTCCGTGAGGATTTTCTGCGTTCTCAGGCTTCCCAATCGTCAACTGCCACTTCCCGCCGTCACTCTTCCAGAAGAGCTGACAAGAAAGTGTTCCTCTCCTTCCCCGCCGAGGCGTGACCCATCTGTCACGCCGTCCAACAATTGCCGGCCTCGGCCGTCTTCTGTTTCACCGGGTCGCTCCGTCTGCCGGGTACCCGGCCCTCTACCGGCGGTGGAAACTGCCGCTTCTGATCAACTCAAGGAGGTGGCAGGCGCGTCGGTCG
Organism: Locusta migratoria; assembly: GCA_026315105.1. Classification (NCBI taxonomy): domain Eukaryota; kingdom Metazoa; phylum Arthropoda; class Insecta; order Orthoptera; family Acrididae; genus Locusta; species Locusta migratoria. The sequence goes on along the minus strand of CM048755.1, from coordinate 453,655,043 downwards.
AACCTATGGACCACGACCCTTTGCCCCCCTGGACAGCGATAGCAGTGCTCCCTCGAAATCCGGTCCTCGGCGGCCGTCGAGGTGACCCCGCTTGCTAGTTGGTTTTTATCCTTATTTCTTCTCTCATTTTTATCATGGCGCTCCTTCAATGGAATATTCGCGGCATTCGTTCTAATCGGGAGGAGTTAAAACTACTCCTTCGATTGCACTGCCCGCTTCTAGTCTGCCTCCAGTAAACTAAGTTGGGTCCACGTGATCGTGCAGACTTTCCACACTACACCTCTGTGCGGTTCGACCTGCCACCCATGGAAGGTGTCCCAGCCCATGGAGGGGTTCTGATGCTCCTTCGAGACGATGTCTCTTTCCATCCCATTTCCTTGCACACTCACCTACAGGCAGTTGCCGTCCGCATCAGTTTATCCACATTTACCTTCTCCCTCTGTAATATCTATTCGCCATCGTCATCTGCCCTTTCTAGGGCAGATGTGCTACACCTTGATGACCAGCTCCCTTCACCTTTCGTGTTGGTAGGCGACTTCAATGCCCACCACCCCCTATGGGGCTCTCCGGCACCTTGTCCGAGAGGCTCCCTTTTGGTGGACCTTCTCCATCACCTCGATCTCGTCTGCCTCAACACCGGTGCACCGACCTTCCTTTCAGACACAACACACACTTACTCCCATATAGACCTCGCAATATGCACTCCTCAGCTTGCCGGTCGGTTTGAGTGGTATGCACTTTCTGACACGTACTCAAGTGACCATTTCCCCTGTATCATCCACGTCCTGCATCATTCCCCATCTCCTCGTCCCACCAGTTGGAACATTTCCAAAGCCAACTGTGGGCTTTATTCTTCCATGGCTGTTTTTCACGATCAGAATTTTCCCAACTGTGACAGTCAGGTCGACTACCTCACAGAGGTTATTCTCACCGCTGCTGAACGTTCCATACCTCGTACATCCTCTTCTCCACGTCGTGTCCAGGTCCCTTGGTGGACTGCAGCTTGCCGCGACGCGCTTAGACCCCGGCGCCGTGCTTTACGCACCTTCCACCGCCACCCAACTTTGGAGAATTGCATAAACGTATGAGAGCGCAATGTCGTCGTATCATAAACGACAGGAAGAAAGCTTGCTGGACTGCTTTTACTAGTTCTTTTAACCGTTTTACTCCCTCCACGTTTGTTTGGGGTGGCCTACGCCGTTTAACCGGCATCAAGGTCCACTCCCCGATTCCTGGCCTGACCGTGGAGAACACAGTCCTCGTGGACCCCGCTGATGTATCCAACGCATTGGGCCGTTTCTTTGCGGAGGTTTCGAGCTCTGCCCATTACCACCCTGCCTTTCTCCCTCGCAAACAGGTAGAGGAGGCACGGCCGCCCCCTCAGGGGCTCAGCATTAATTTTCTGAGTACGGGCTTGGCGAACCCGGGGTCCTGAGCTGTGGGCTGTGTCGCGCCAACAGTCCGCTACACCGTAAGCTCTGTGTGTGCCTCAACGACCATCGTTCGGCGCGACGGTGGAACGTTGTACGTTTCAGAGCCCGGGCATCTTGGCTTAATCGCCTGGGTCGCGAGGACGGTACAAACCTCTATAAAAAAAACCTCAATCTCAAGGTGTGCTACGTGCCGAGGAGATGCATGGCTGTTGAGGTTGAACAGCCGCTAGCGAGCAACCTCTGAGGAACCTGCCGCACCTCAGTTGTACAAGGCTTACCCAGGCAAGCGGGGCTCTGCCTGGGTGGACCTTTAGTTCCCTAGCTACTCGTGGGACGAGAATGAAGCGAGCAAAAAATGACGTTGCTGGACGCAAAACCGGCGTCTTTAAGCGTGGGCGAACAGAATTTAATGCTGAGACATATGACCCCCAAGCGTTTCCTTCCATGGCCACACCATGGGAAGAACGCAGGGCTCGTCAGCAAGGTGTGGCTTATGCCCCCCGTTATTTGGTATGTACTAGGACAGACGGCGAATCGTTTACGACTACGAAGCCTCTGTTTTTTGTGGAAAGCCTTGAGGATAAGTTTGGGGAAGTAGATGGCATGTCTAAAATGAGATCTGGGGCTGTACTTATAACGACATCGTCCCCAGCCCAGCCCAGTCACAGGCACTGCTTGCTTGTGACAGGCTGGGTGACGTCCCCGTTAGCATTACTCCCCACAAGAGCTTGAACATGGTACAGGGACTTATATTTCACAAGGACCTTCTATTGCAGTCTGACGACGAGTTACGGCAGAATTTAGAGAGGCGAGGAGTCCATTTCATCCGGCGTGTTTATAGGGGTCCGAAGGACAATAGGGTAGCCACCGGTGCGTTTATCTTGGCTTCCGAAGGCAATTCGTTGCCAGAGACTGTCAAGGTAATGATATACCGGTGTGACGTAAAACCCTACGTTCCTCCCCCTATGCGTTGCTTCAAATGCTGGAGGTTTGGGCACATGTCCTCCCGATGTGATGGTAACCCTACACGTCGGGAGTGCGGACGTGCCTCACATCCGGACGCCCCTTGTGTCCCTCCTCCAGTATGTGTCAACTGCAAGCAGCATCACTCTCCTTGTTCGCCAGACTGCACGGTTCTTCATAAAGAACGTAAAATTATGGAATATAAGACCCTGGACCGGTTATCATACTCAGAGGCCAAGAAAAAGTATGCCAAGCTCCATCCTGTCAGCATGAAGACCTCGTATGCCACAGTTGCATCACAACTGCCTCTGCCATCTCTGGTACCACTCTCCATTGCCTCGTCTTCCACAGTGGGCCCTTCGCCCAAACCGCCCACATCTGCCCCCATGGTGTTTGGGGGTACCTCATCCTCTGTTGCCCCCAAGGTCCCTCCTCTGGGAGCACCACCATCTCCGCCTTTGGGGCCCTCAGTCCCCACCCCTGAGCCAGAGACACAACAGCCATCTCTGGCTCCTCTCGCGAGGAAGGGCTCCCTTGGATCCCTTCCTTCAAAGGCTTCTCCTGTAGATATCACTAGGTGGCTGAAGGAGCCACCTACTGCTGGTTGCAGGGCCTCGCAGGCATCCTCAGTTCCTGAGGAAGGGTCCGCGAAGCCCTCCCGGCATGAGAAGCCTAAGGAACCTCGTGAGAAGAAAAACACAAAAGTAAGAGTAAATCCAAGGATTCTCTGGTGGCTACCGTGCCACCGAAACATTCCTCTTCATCTGAGGATGAAATAGAGATCCTCGCGTCCCAAAAAGACTTGGCTATTACCGAGTCTTTGGAAGTTATGGACGTTGAGGACCTGCCTCAAAAATCGGCAACAGGAGAAACTATGAACCCTCCTGCGCCGCATTAATCAGTATGTCCCAGCGACCAGGAGGCTCTATGATCCTCCAATGGAACTGTGGCGGCTTTTTCCGCCATCTGCCAGAATTGCAGCACTTGTTGTGCCGCTTTCCAGCATTTTGTATAGCCCTGCATTAAACCTGGTTTCCTGCTCCAAAGGACCCCAGCCCTTCGTGGCTATCGGGGCTATTACAAAAACTGTACCATGTATGACAGGGTCTCTGGAGGTGTATGCATCTATGTCCTTGCCACTGTCCCCAGTGCCGCTGTGCCTCTCCACACGACTCTTGAGGTGGTGGCTGTTCGCATTCGTGCTACGCAAGAACTGACGATATGTTCTCTTTACCTTTCTCCAGACGAGATGGTATCGTTTACTGACCTTGCTGCCCTGGTGGCACAACTTCCCCCTCCATTTCTGCTTCTGGGGGACTTCAATGCCCATCATTTGTGGGGTGGAGCGCAGACATCAGGCCGCGGTAGGCACATAAAGACGCTTTTATCACAGCACGACATCTGCCTGCTAAACACTGGTGCACCCACGCATTTTTGCGTGGCGCGAGGCACGTATTCCACAATTGATCTGTTTGTACCCCGAGCCTGCTCCCGCATTTCCAGTGGAGGGTCCATGATGACCTTTGCAACAACGACCATTTTCCTGTTCTCTTGACGCTCCTTGATTTTCAACCTGCGGGCTGCCCATCTCGATGGTCTCTCCATCGAGCTGATTGGAACCACTTCACCTCAGCTGCTACGGTTCCCGTTCCATTGCCAGCCGACTTGGACATTGCGGTTCACCAGGTCACCAGTTCGATAGTTTCAGCTGCTGAGGCAACCATTCCTTACCACGTCTGGCTCCCCACGGCGTAAGTCTGTGCCCTGGTGGACGCCGGAAATCGCTGAGGCAATCCGGGATCGTCGTTGGGCGCTCCAGCGCCATCGTCGACACCCCAGTATAGAAAACCTAATAGCTTTTAAACGGCTCTGGGCCCGGGCTCGACAGCTCATCCGGCAGGGTAAACGGGACTGTTGGGAGACGTATGTCGCCAGCATCGGCCGTCGCGCCTCAGCATCTCGGGTGTGGTCGCAGGTTCGGCGCCTATTTGGGTACCGTCCACCGGCAGCGATTCCGAGCCTACGCATCCAGGGTACCCTATGCACCGACCCGACTTCCATAGCAGAACACATGGCCGAGCATTATGCTCGCACCTCTGCAACATGCGAATACAGTGCGGACTTCCGTGCACTGAAGGAGCGTGTTGAACAGAGACGGCTGTCCTTTCACACGCGTCAAGCCGAAGTGTACAACTCCACTTTCAGTGAATGGGAATTCGAAACTGCCCTTGCCGCCTGCCCTGATACCTCTCCAGGACCGGACAGAATCCACAGCCAGTTCATCCGGCATCTTTCCATGGAGTTTCAACACCAGCTTCTCGCCCTGTTTAACCGTTTATGGGTGGAGGGGGCTTTCCCGTCACAATGGCGAGAAAGCATCATTATTCCGGTGATCAAACCTGGTGCTGACCCACAGGTGGCTGATAGTTACCGCCCAATCAGCCTCACCAACGTTCTGTGCAAGCTATTCGAACGTATGGTGAGCCGGTGGCTTAAGTGGATCCTTGAACATCGGGGTCTGTTGTCCCCACGTCAAGGGGGTTTCCGCCAAGGCCGCTCCACTCTTGACAACCTAGTGGCTCTGGAGTCCGCCATTCGTACGGCATTTAGCAGGCGTGAGCACCTTGTTGCCGTCTTTTTTGACCTCAGAAAGACCTACGATACCACTTGGCACCACCACATTCTGGCTACACTGCACGCTTGGGGCTTGATAGGTCCGCTGCCGGTTTTTATTCAGAACTTTCTTTCCCTCCGATCTTTTCGAGTACGGGTTGGTACTTCCCTCAGCTCTTCTCGCATCCAGGAGAACGGTGTCCCACAGGGCTCTGTCCTTAGTGTACCCCTCTTTTTAATTGCCATCAATGGACTTGCTGAGGCAGTGGGGTCATCGGTTTCTTCCTCCTTGTTCGCCGATGACTTCTGCTTATACTTCAGCTCAGCTAGCATTGGGGTAGCTGAAAGGCGTCTACCGGGAGCCATTCGAAAGGCGCAGTCGTGGGCCTCAACCCATGGATTCCAGTTTTCTCCATCTAAAACCCGGGTTATGCACTTCTGCCGTCATTGCGCTGTCAATTTGGACCCAGAGTTATATTTATATGATGAACTTCTTCGTGTCAAAGAGACTCACCGATTTCTTGGCCTGCTCTTCGACAGCCGGCTCACTTGTGTGCCCCATCTTCGCCAGCTCAAGCAGAAGTGCGTGCGGTACCTCAATATTCTACGCTGCCTCAGCCACACTAGTTGGGGAGCCGCTCGTAAGTCTTTTGCAGCTCTACAGGGCGCTGATTCAATCGCGCTTAGATTACGGGAGCGTTGTGTATGGTTCAGCAGCCCCATCTGCATTGCAGGCCTTGGACCCAGTACTCCACAGTGGCATCCGTTTAGCAACGGGGGCCTTCTGTACCAGTCCTGTGACAAGCCTTCTTGCTGAGGCTGGGGTTCCCCCCCCCCCTGCGATTCGGAAGGCAACAGCTAATGGCTTCTTATGTTGCCCATATTCATGCCGTACCTCACCACCCAAATCGCAGGCTCCTCTTCCCAGCTGACGCACTCCCTTCCCCGCGACGACGTCCATGGTCGGGTCTCCCGATTGTGGTTCGTGTTCGTTCCCTGCTTTCTTCTCTAGAGTCCCTTCCTATTCCTCTCACCTTCCAGTACCGTCCCAGTACTCCTCCTTGGGTCATTCCTCGCCTCCAGCTTCGGTTGGACTTGTCCTGAGACTCCAAAGCCTCCGTTGCACCGACGACTCTGCGTCAACAGTTCCAGGCCCTTCTACATTCCTACCATGGCGCTGAATTTATGTACACCGATGGCTCCCTAGTCGATGGCCATGTTGGGTATGCCTATACCCGCGGTCGGCATATAGAACAACATTCATTGCCCTGTGGGAGTAGTGTGTTTACGGCGGAACTTGTCGCCATTTGGCGGGCCCTTGAACACCTCAAAGCCTGCCCCAGGGAGTCTGTGGTTATCTGTACTGACTCCCTGAGTGGTCTGCAAGCCCTTAACCATTGTTTCCCAAAACATCCATTGGTACAGTCCATTCAGGAAGCTGTATACAGACTATGTACATCTGGTCGCACTGTGGTCTTCCTTTGGACTCTGGGACACATTGGAATAAAAGGAAATGAACGTGTTAACCAACTGGCGAAGGAGGCTACTACCTCAACTATGCTGGAAATCGGTCTCCAGGAGAGGGATCTCCGGGTGGTGCTCAATCGGAAGGTTATAAGCCTTTGGAATACAGAGTGGGCTGAATCGAACGCACCGAATAAGCTCCGTGCTGTTAAGCCTACTACGGCAATGTGGAGGTCCTCTCTGCGAGCCTCGCGTAGGGAGTCCGTTGTACTCTGCCGACTACGCATTGGTCATACGTGGTTAACACACGGCCACCTATTGCGTCAAGAGGGCCCACCAGTTTGCCGTTGTGGCGCCCAGCTGACTGTGGTCCACATACTGTTGCATTGTCCGTTTTTAGCCGCTTTGCGGCAGTCCTTTAACCTACCAGATTCGTTGCCATCAGTTTTAGGTGACAATGCCTCCTTGGCTACTACTGTTTTAAATTTTATTCGCGCATCTGGTTTCTACCCTTCCATTTAATGGAAGACGCTTCTGACTGATTCAAAAACCCTCATTTTTACATTGTTTTTCCGTTACTTGATAGCCTCTACCTTTTCGGTCGAGGTTATTTTTTAGTGTGTACAGCATGGCTCGCTCATCCGTTATTATCTTAGTGACCAGCCGGCCAAAGCATTCTGCTGTGAAATTGTATTTTTATCCCTTTTGTGCACTCCTCTGTGTATAAGTGTAGTGTTCGTCTTTATTTTACATTCAAGGAATTCTCTAATCCTTGTTCTGTGTTTTCGTTCTCACATGTTTCATCACTGCCTGGAACAGGGGACTGATGACCTTGTAGTTTGGTCCCCTAACAACAACAACAACAACAAGGCACGGCCGCCTTCTTTCCACTCTTTTAATCGTGAAAATTATAACGTCGCCTTCACCATGCAGGAGCTAGACCGTGCTCTTGCCCTGTCCCGATCTTCTGCTCCCGGGCCCGATTCCATTCATATTGAGATGCTGAAGAACATCTCTCCTGCGGGCAAGTGCTTTCTTCTTAGTACCTATAATCGCATATGGACTGAAGGTCATGTTCCCACAAGTTGGCGTGAAGCCATTGTTGTCCCCATCCCCAAACCAGGGAAGGATAAACACCTTCCTTCCAGTGATCGCCCCATTTCTCTGACGAGCTGCGTCTGTAAGGTGATGGAACGCATGGTTAACGCTCGGTTGGTCTGGCTCCTCGAATCTCGCCGCCTCCTGACTAATATCCAATGCGGTTTTCGTCGACACCGCTCTGCTGCTGATCACCTCGTTACGTTGTCGACCTTCATTATGAATAACTTCCTAAAGAAGCGTCAAACAGTAGCAGTGTTCTTCGACTTGGAGAAGGCATACGATACCTGTTGGAGAGCGGGCATTCTCCGCACATTGCACACATGGGGCCTTCGGGGCCGCCTTCCTATTTTCATTCAAGCGTTTTTGGCGGATCGCAAGTTCCGGGTACGGGTGGGCTCTGTTTTGTCAGATACCTTTTGCCAGGAGAATGGGGTACCACAGGGCTCCGTCTTGAGTGTGGCGCTCTTTGCCATTGCAATCAATCCGATCGTAGATTGCCTTTCAGCCGACGTCTCCGGATCTCTTTTTGTTGACGATTTCGCAATTTATTGTAGCGCCCAGCGGACGTGTCTCTTGGAGCGTTCTCTTCAACGCTGTCTTGACCGTCTATATTCCTGGAGCATCGCAAACGGCTTCCGATTCTCCACTGAGAAAACTGTGTGTATAAACTTATGGAGATACAAGGAATATCTTCCACCTTCTCTACATCTCGGCCCTGTTGCTCTCCCCTTCGTGGAGACTACGAAATTCTTGGGACTCATGTTGGATCGTAAACTTTGCTGGTCCACACACGTGTCTTACCTGGCTGCCCGTTGTGCCCGATCCCTTAACGTTCTTCGTGTCCTCAGTGGCACGTCATGGGGAGCGGATCGTACCGTCCTGCTTCACCTTTACCAGGCCATTGTTCAGTCGAAGCTCGACTACGGAAGCCTTGTATACTCTTCTGCACGGCCGTCGATTCTCCGCCGTCTCAACTCTATCCACCATCGGGGATTACGTCTGGCGACCGGTGCATTTTATACCAGCCCTGTTGAGTCTGTATGCCGAGGCTGCTGTATTACCCTTGACCACTCGACGTGACATACTCTTGTGTCGGTACGCATGCCGCCTGCGGTCGATGCCCAACCATCCATCTTATCGAGTATTTTTTGACGACTCACTCGATCGAGAATATCAGTTGTCTGCGATTGCCTTGCTTCCACCTGGAGTTCGGTTTCGCCGCCTACTACAGCGGCTCGATTTTACCCTTCCTTCCACCTTTCGGTTGAGCGAAAGCCCATTGCCACCGTGGCATCAGGCCCAGGTTCACACTCACCTCGAACTTAGTTCGCTCCCCAAGGAGAGCACTCCGGATTTGTTATATCGCCCGAGGCTTGTCGAACTCCGTTCGCGGTTCGATAATGCCATATTTATTTACACTGATGGTTCCAAGAGCACTCCCGGTGTCGGATCTGCCTTCGTCGTCGGGGACAACCGGTTCCACTACAAGCTCCCTGACCGGTGCTCGAACTTCACGGCTGAGCTTTTTGCCCTCCACCAGGCAGTTTTGTACACCTGCCGCCACCGCCAACCTTTCTATGCCATATGTTCGGACTCCCTTAGTGCCCTGCAGAGTCTTAAGGACCCTTTCTCGAACCATCCTCTCGTGTATCGGATCCAACGCTCCCTCCAGTTGCTAGCTGATGACAGCTGTCACGTTTCTTTCCTGTGGGTACCTGGCCACGTGGGAGTGAACGGGAATGAGACCGCTGACATAGCAGCCAAGGCCGCAGCTATTTTGCCTCGCGTGGCTACATTTTGCGTCCCAACGGACGATGTTCAACGGGCTCTTCGCCGGAGTATCGTGTCGCAATGGCACAGTGCGTGGTTTTCACTGTACAACAGTAAATTGCGAACTGTAAAACCGATCCCGACCGCTTGGAGGACCTCCTCACGCCCCTCTCGGCGAGAGGTGGTCATCCTGGCCCGGTTGCGGATCGGTCACTGCTGTTTCAGCCACCGTCACTTGCTCTCTGCCGACCCTGCACCGCTGTGCTCCTGCGGTGAACTGCTGACAGTGCGACATGTTTTACTAACTTGTGTTAATTTTAATCATCTCCGTGTAGCCCTTCACTTTCCGTCTACTCTGGAGGAAATTTTAGCTGATGACACACGAGCAGCTGCTCGAGTTTTGCGTTTTATCAACTTGGCCAACTTATCCAAGGATATTTAACCCTTTTAATTGTCTTTTATCTTTTGTTTTTAGCCTCTTGTTGATGTTCTGACAGTCACCTTTTTTCTTTGAGTTCATAGCGAATCTATGTTCTTGGCTGGGCGCTAATGACCATAGTTGTGCGCCATAAAACCACAAAAACCAAAAAACCAAAGTCTATCTCAGTTAACAATATGGCGAAGCACTGAATTAAAATTCTTGCTAAGCCTTCGATTCGTACCTAGATGTCTTACTTCATAGGCACACGAGTTAGCTGTACCGCCATCCTGGCAGTTTGATTAGTACAGCCGCGCAACTTTACAGGTGCACCTTTGTTGTTCGTATCAATATTGCCGAGGCATTTTGTTATCAATACTGACAAATCTTAATTCAATGCTTTGCCATATACTAGTTACTTGAAATGTGATATAGTTAAAGTATGTAAGTTATACTATATGTAGAAGTATTTTTACAGGCTTGAGAGTATCGCTAATACATAGTACTGGGCATAAATTTCACGCCAGAGATAAAATTGATTTTCTTCTTTACAGGCAATATGAATCAGAGATTAAGGACCACAGCCTTGCAGAACATAAGGTAATTTAATGACATGAATTTGAATAGATAGTCCATCAAAACTGGATCTAATTGTTTGTTTTTAACAGGTCTTCCAAATCTGAAGCTACATTGGTACGACGAACTATAAATGCCAGAAATTCCAAAACCGACGTGAATCCAAATACGGAAACCTGGGATTTCGAACAAGCCTCATTCGTTACAATATCATCGGAAGAGCTTAACTTGGAGGACTCTGATCCAGAATCAGAACAGACGAAGCGTATTAAGCGCAATTCCTTCAGAAGATTTTCAGAAAGCAGTATGGCTTCGGTGGCGAAAATTTCAAACAAGTGGTCTAAAATTCGGGATTCGTTCATTCCAGTACGCAAGTCGTCTACTTTGCCTGAAGTCATAAATAACTCGGGTGGAACGCGAACGAGTGGGTTCGTGAAGCCTGGTGCTGCCATGTCAACAAGCGACAAGAATCCCTTGCAACAGATCAAACAGGCGAGCAGCCTGCATGACAGACAGAGGCGTTGGTCACTCTTCCCGACAAATTATGCCAAACTGAATAACAGTGATTCATCTCAAAGCATGGAATTTGGTTTGGAGAATATTGCGCATTCTACTTTTATCCAGGAATGTAAGGATACACAAGCTGACAAACACAATCTTGGGGGAGTATTGGAGTGCGCTACAGCAGCCCAACCTGTCGGAGAAAAGGTTCTTGCTGACACATCGCTCGGCTGTATACCAAAACAGCAAGGATATACGCATAATGTAGTACGTAAGAAACTGTACAAAACTAAACGCAGCGTTAGGAACGCAAAGAAAAGGGCTGTGCGATCATCAGCAGGCCCAAATATCTCTAGCGAAAGAAATATCCAGAGAATAAAGACGAAGAGACTTCAGGGGAGCAGTGGGACAACCAGGTTGCCGAAGAACAGAAGAAAAGACTCCTATAGTCTTAAGACACTTAGTGTAAAGAGTTCTGAAGGCAAAGTAGAAGTTAAGATTTCACTGGAGCTATCTGATTGTACAAAAAAGTGTAAAAATTCTTCTTCTGGTGATAGGTCTGGTGTAACAAACAAGTATTACCTTAGATCGCCTCTTCAAAAAATTATTACTACGCCAGTGTTACCTAAACGCCCGCTGTCTCGCAGATCCCTGTTCTCGGACAGGTCTAATCACGGAGAAACCATGACTGAAGGAGAAAGTAAAGGGACTAGTTACAACAAAGGCTGGAATGACAGCAGTAGTGTATCGGAACTGAATACAGAACACAGTTCACACGAGAAGAGCATACATCTCTCACCTCTCATAGGTGAAACAGATCATATTATTACACCTCCTAATACACAAGAATTAACTTTATCCATTGAACACTTCGGAAAACACCGCCCTCGTCGTGTACGTAAGCCACGAGGTATGAGATGCTAATGCGTAGAAATACTGAAGTGTGTATTAAATTACTGACAGTTATAGTCGCATCTTAAATTACTATTACAGCTTCATTACTCAGTGAAGATTTTTAACTCAAGAGACAGTATTTATTTATATTTTTAAATGTTAAATCCTTGTAGGTATAATTTATTTTAATAGCTAAAATATGAAAGTGAAAGTTTTAACATACTAGACACTAAATTTATATCATTATTAAATGTTAAGTTCTTGAATGTATGGTGCTTTATTTTAATAAATACAATTTTATGAAAGTGAAGAGTATTTTAGCTAAACATCTGTCTCTCCAGTTAAAAAGTACAGAAACTCACCTGTTAGTTTTGTGTTCCTACGTAATTACTAAATTGAACATGACCCATATTCTTCCAATGAAGGGCACTCGGTGCCTGAAGCTGTTAGAGGAACTATTTACATTGTACCATTGGCTGCTTGTTCTGTATCGTTGCTGAAGACAATGTGCTACGAAATAGTACGACAAACTACTGGAAAAATCCAATTTCCTTCAAAGGGATGAAGGCCATATTAATCATAAACAGTATTTTAACACCTGCAGTGAATAACGGCATTGATTTTACATTCATATGCTGCCCCATTACTGTAAGAATCTTGATCCACCGTCTGACTACGCCCCTCCCTCTTCCCTCCCTTCCATGGAATCTAGAGTATAGTTTTTATCCGTAACAATTTTCGAAGGCTTCTAGTGATCCTGGATTCTGTAAACTTTCGGCTAGCTGTAACAAGACATTGAACTGAGACATTACTGCAGCAATACCATTTAATGAAAATGTAACACCTTACATTAAGCAACTCGCCTCTCCATCCACGAAATGGAATATCAGCTGTGGTTGTCAAACGGTTTGGTGGAGAGCTATTAAATTTTTTCAACATGACAGATTTTTTTAAATAAAGTTACCAGAATCTCTCTCGTGATCGTCGAAATGTGCAAATGAAAAATTTTCATCGGTATAGCCATCAAAATATACTTGTAATTGAAAAAGCGGTGATCCACTCTTGATGCACGTAGACGTACACGATTTCCATCTGCATTGCCAACACTTACTTTCCATTCTAAAATTCTCGTACAATTTCGTTCGTAAGTGGTATTAATTCAGGCAGCAGCCCTACTCTAAAAATCCTCAGTCTTTCACAATGCTAGATACACGATATGCAAATGTCAGACCGGTAGCTTTAGCCTGTACTCAATCTGGAAAAAGTTGAAACATGTAGGGGAGACTTGCACAGTACCGGACACTGGCCACTGCCGGACAGAGCGTGTTTATCAAAAACTCAGATGGCAGGCATATGCACTCTTATACGTGACGCTTAGTCACTGAAGGTCACGGTCGGGTTTTCACGAGTTTCGCGCCAGTGTTGTCTGAACAGTGACGGCTACCCGTTGTAAGGTTACACCCTATATTAAACGAGATTAGGTGAGTAGATTGTGTTCAAATTTTTTTTCGTAACACCACCTTCATTGTGATCAGATAAAGGTATCTGAATTTCGGTAAAGAACGATAGTTCATGATTAAATTTATATTCTTTCCCCCGCTTCATTTGCCCATTACCGGACGATACCACTTGCTCAGTACCGGACACCTAAACTACATCATTAGTACGACTGTAAAGCTCACAAATAGCATTTTTCCGTTTCCAGGTACATTCCACGCCATGGATAAAGGAAAAAAGGGAATTTGGTCCTAGGATAACATTAAGATTGCTGTTGAGTCCTATCCGACAAAATGGGAATCACAGGCCTCAATTTTTGTCCCAAAAAACACTTTAGCAGATAAACGTTTTAAAACGTGATGGGGATGTTGAAATGAAGCCCCAGACAGGTCGTTTGAAGCAGACCTTTTCAGAAGTACTGGAATCAAGCTTAATTGAGCATTTGTTAGATCTAGATAATAGAATGATGCCAATGAATAAAAAAGAATTTTTAAGATTTGTGTTTGAAATTGCTGAGCACCTTAAAATACCACACCAGTTCAATAAAGACAGCAGGTGACAAATTTTACTACGAATTTATAGGCCGCCATCCTGAGCTCTTTGCGAAAACCTCAAAGTATCCAGAGGGCTGCCAGTTTCAACAAAGACCAAGTTGACGTATTTTATAACAAGTATGAGACAATGTTAGGAAAATAAGTTTAGTCCATCAAAAAATCAACTGTGACGAAACTGGTGTCAGTGGTTCATAAAAATTCCACAATGGTTTTGTCTCAAAGGCAAAAAACAAGTTAGTAGAATCACGTCAGGAGAAATAGGAAGAAATTTAACTGTATTGCTAACAATCAACGCTACAGGTGACTTGTTTGTACCACCTTTATTTGTATTTGGAAAAACGAAAATGTCTGGAGCTGAAAAAGATGCACCAGAGGGGAGTATCTTCGCTTGTGAACAAAGTGGATCACTAATTCATTTTGCTTTGGCTAAAGATGTTTGTTGCTCGTGTGAACCCAAAAAAGGAAAGTCCTGCAATTCCAATTTTAGATGGCCACAGCTCACACAAGGAACTTAAGTGAAGATAGCAAGAAACAATGTTCATATAAGCATTCCTCCTCATACTAGTCAAACTTCAGCCACTAGACCGTGCAGTAATGAGACCATTCAAAGCAGCTTACAATGAAGCCTGTGCTAAGTGGATGAACCGATATCGCCCTCTTAAAATAGCTCGGACATTGCTGGATTGGTTGGGACTGCTTTCAAAGCGATTTGCAGAATGGACCTTGCAACTTCTGGGTTTTCCTGCACTGGGCTCCACCCGTTAAACATTTTTACGGATTTAGATTTCCTTGCTGCAAGTGACTTCTCTGAGAAGTCAGTTCTTTCAAAATCGACTGAGTTTGGTCCTGTAGGCGTAGGCTTAAATACTTCAGAACCACCAGGGGCTATAGGCCTCAACTCCTCCTGTGTCAATGACTGAACCAATGCCTTCGTGCTCTGCAGATGCCACCTTTCCCTGTGTTGCGTCAACAAGTCTTTCTACAGTAGATTATGCTTCTCCTTCAAATACTTCTAGGTACTTCAGTGGACATAGAAGCTGCGATTCTTTCTTAGGCGTATTTCAAACGGTTACGGACAAAATTTCTCAAATATCAGAGAAAGCGAGAAAGAAAATTGTTAGTAGGAAGAGAAGTGAAAAAAGTAAAATATTAACTGACAGCCCCTATAAAGATATGAAGAAATTAAAAGAATCTGAAGAGAAGCTTGCAAAAGCAGCCTTAAGAAGAGATGATGCAAAAACAGGCCCAGAACAGTGATCAGAAGAAGGAACAAAAAAGAAAATTCAAATAAATCGAAAACTTAACTTCCAGACAAATATTCCACTCAATGGACGTTCTAAAATTGACACTAAGGAAGAAGACAGCACTACAGAGTGCATTAGTAAATTCTTTGCAAATAATGATTGGGTTCAATGCACATCATGCAAGGGGTGGGCTCATTCGGCTTGCATAGACCAAGAGACACTCCTTTTACTATAAGTGTGACATCTGCCGTGCCTAAACATTACCCATTCATCTTTTTTACATTCCATTTGTTTAAATTGATCTATAAATTAATAAATCGTATCATTTGTAAGCCACAAAATTCATAATTATAGCTATTAATTAATGACTTCGTAAAGTGTCAGATACTGGTCAATGGTTTTTCATCTAAGTCATTTTTTAATTTATTTGATGCACTGAAGTACTGTAATTTGACACATTACTAATATATATATATATATATATATATATATATATATATATATATATATATATATATATATATATAACATTTGAACATTACAACTGTTTATTTCCTGCATGTTTACAAAAGCTTTAGAGTAAAATATTTACCCTACAGTGTCCGGCACTGTGCAAGTCTCCCCTAGCTAATATGAATAGGTGACTACAGTATAAAGTTTTCTCGAGTTAGAGGTTGGAGAAGAAAAGCGAATTATGAACTGGCTTGCTGCCTCACATAAAATTAACACAATTTTTCTTTGTGCACAGAACAGAGCTGGAAGAACAAATGTGACAGCTGAAAACACTGACCCAAACCTTTTGGTATCATGGGGAAAGAATTCAAACAAATAGGAAATAGTAGTAAACAGTCTAAGGATGACTCATATGTACCACTATAGAAATCAATATACTAAAGTTCGTAGTAATTACGTAATAAAATGTATGGAATTTATGGAACACGAGTAAGATTGACTTTCCTTTACATTAACGCAATTGTAAGTAGTTTACCTCTTTCCTCCAGTTTGTAAGGCAGAAGCAAGAAATGTTAACATTGTTCCTGACAAGTGGCAGCGCAGCAAAAGGCCGCGGCGCCCGTGTGAAGTCACCAAGGAGGTTAGAATAGGGGAGATGCCCTTAACGCTACAAAAGTGAAGCCATTGTTGCCCTATTGTGAAGACAATAATTTTGTTGTTAAATCACAGTTCATCTATTTGGAAGGTCTGTACTATATCAAACATGCACCAGAAATGAGTTATTTAAATGCATGAAAGTTAATAGGGCAAGAACCACACAGTGCTTTAATCTGAATCATACAAGAAGCAGTGGCGGCTCGTACAAAATTTGACCAGTGTGCTACAATATTACATAAATAAACAGGAAACAAAATATACTAAAATAAAAAGCGTGTCTGACAATGGAAATAACAGAGCTTAGCAATATCCCCACCACGTCATCTGCGTTCTACACAAGTGGCTGAAAAGTGCAGTTCCACTCGAATGTTGGCTATGCATTACTAATGTTGTTTGTGATTGAAGTTTTATTTACAGAAATGAAAAATTCGGACTCGGAGGTATTTGAATACGAGCCTCACACAAGTAGGTTTGAGACACAACGTGCAAGATGCCTGAGCCAGCGCGCTATTTGACTCTGTATGCCGCAATATTCGTCATACTATTCATCCACAACCGTTACACGCAGTGCGAAAAGAAATTGATCTGGTGCTGCAGTCCGTCTCAGCACACATGAGCCGCCAGGCCTGACGTCACGTCTGCGCATGCGCAGTCCCGAACAGACGACTGCGCCGCCTCTCTGCGCACGTACCCGCGTGGCTGAATCCCACTTTAGCACACGGATCTGGTTTCCAGCAATCGCGGCAAGAGCGTTCCAAAATGCGTTTTCATCCTTATTACTAGCATTCTAATACGCATTGGAAGGGAATTGGTACAATTTTAGTGTATCTGGATCGCATTCCAAGAGAGAGGATGTAATATTAGAGATCCTCGCTTGCTTTCGAAGAGAAATGGCATAATTTTGGTAATATATTTACAGTGTGCTGCAGCACATTATCACCAGCCGCCACTGACAAGGAGGCTAGAATATCATATTTCGTTGACTCCACAAGATGGCGGACTGCCTTCAATAGACAGATACACTATTCATAGTAGCGCCGTCTCCCCTTATTTTAACCTCATTGGACGTCACGCACAGTAGGCCGCGATCGCGTAGCTGACTGGCGACCATAGCATAGTGGGCCGTGCCACAGCGGCCAACCACCCATTCAGCTGTGCTACCGAGGCCTACTGTGTGACGTCACAAGAGGGCTGCGACCTTCTCTTTAGTTGGTGGTGAGTAAACGGATAGCAACAGTCTACCCTGCACACATCGTGCAGTGTTAGTATTACACAGAAACACTTTAAATGTATTGGAAAGGCAGCACAACATAGCAAATGGAGTAACACACCCCAAATATCTTTTCTGCACTTCGCTCCATGTGCACAAATAGTCATTTCTTTCAAACAATAGCTTGTGAATCTTCTAATCGCTTAACAAATGTTTATAGTCCTTACTGTCTTCTGCCATTGTAACTTCATAGAAAGCATCAGCAGCTTTCGTCTTTCCCTGGTATATAATGACACATAATCTCAATCTTCCAGTAGCAGCGCAGTAGCTGTGGTCTAGTTAAATCTTATTAGCAGTTTCTTCATTCTGTATATGTGTAATAGAACATAAAGCTGCCAGCAGACCAGCCACAACTCCCAAGCAGTATGGATGCGCAAAGACTCAGTCCAGGCAGCCCATAATTCAGTAAAATCGATAATGCCTGGAAATGAAACAAAAGGTTTAGAATTAAAGGGATTGGTATGAGAACGGATTACAGGGTTAAAATATTGATACGGTTTGCTTGACTACCTTTTATGTAAAATCTTAGGACATACGACACTATGGTTGCAGTTAAGGGGTAGGATGGGACGAGTTATCTGGTGACACGGGCGTCACACGTTATGTCCTGTAACAGTGGCAAAGGCCTCGGATGACCACCTCAGAATTGGCTGTGGCGAGTTGCTTGGCAGCAGCGTTATAGTAACGTCTGGACACTGATGCTATAATGTGCAGTCTAGTGCTTGATTTCCAAAAAATGGACTAGAAAGAATAGTTTAACGAAGAAAACTAAGTTACAAAGTTAACATTCTGATGGGAGTAGGGATCAGAATGTTGTCAACTTAAGGTGACAATTTGAATAGTCTATATAGTTTTGCTTTCATACTCAAATTTTCACCTCGCTTACCCTACTTGACACTGTTGTCACTGGAGGACACAATCTGCAGTGCCACCCATTGACTGCCATTTCGTGAATTATATTCTTCCCATTGCCTGGTGCACTCTCTTGGGTGAGCTGGTGTCTCAGGCACTGAAGATTGTTACAATATATCGCGGTTGTTACCATCGTTAGTCACAATCAACTTTCACGTCCTTTTCCATATTCCTTAGTTAATGTGAAACAAACTACTCACATGCATAAAACTGCTCTCTGCGTGAAGACATGACAATCTCTCTACATTGTCAAAGAATTTCCTGGATTTTTTGTTTTGTAAGTATGCCTCTGTCTGGCCAACATGATGTAGGGCGACTGCGACTCTGCTTCCATAGTTTCACTTGCCTGTGTGTTTTTTCTTGGTACTTCTGTGTGCCTGTTCATACAAGGCTCCTCAAGTCATCGGTAAGTTTCTTTTTGAGGCATGTAACTCATTCTGCATGCCAGACTTTACACACAGTTTCTGCATTGAAATTCTGGCGTTGTTGTGGCTATGTATCTAGACATTCTGACCATAGTAAAGCATCCCAGACAACATGACCACATCTCAACATCGTCCAGTGGCCAGTAATAAGTTCCTCTCATACTCTTATACCGGGAGACGGTCAAAGTGCAAGCAGTGAAGGTATTTCTCAGCTCTTTGGAACACCACCTTACGCTTAGATGTTTGAGAATGTAGCATAACCTTGTGAACACGCGCGCACTCTGCAAAGGTTGATGGCAACAGAAAAATGGTGTTGAAACTAAGAAATGTCTAGGTCTGGTGCCAAACAGATCGAAACACACCCCCCATCAGTCATTAAGATATAATACTACATTACTTCAGAGCCGACTGCTAGCAGTAGTGTGGACACCCAGTAAACTAAAAATGGCAGTTCATATTCCGCACCACATCGAATGGAGGGTTAAGAAAACGATACATACTTACATGAGCCTTGTATTTCGTATCACCTACTATACTAATATCGCTGGTGAGGGAGCAAGTGCGAAAACACCTAACAAAATATTCCTGAAATATGCACAAACAGTGCAACCGTTTCTTCAACCAGTAAGCAGGGAAGAACTGTTGCGCACCATCAAGTCACTTACAAATATTCAGCTGGAGTTGATGTGCGAGACTATATAATAAAGATATCAGCATAGCAAATACTCACTCCTTTGCTAGATATTTGTAATTCTTCATTGTCAAGTGGTGTCTTCCCACAGCAGTTAAAAACAGCAAAAACTGTGACCCTATACAAAAAGGGTGACCGGCAGCAAATGGTCACTCGTCAGGCCTTTCCAAAATTATTGAAAAATTGTCACAATTGACTTTTTAACAAAATATTATCACTGGCTGCCAGCATGGCTTCACGCCTCAGTGCAGCACCGAAACAGCCACTTTTAACCTCATAAATCGTACCCTAAATGCAGTGAATAACCATAGTGTTTCAGGAATTTTTATCATTTAACAAACGCTTTAGATTTGATAAATCATGACATTCGTCTGAGAAAACGTGGTGTGGTGTAAGGGCTTTGCATATGCATGGTTAAAATCATACTTAGAAAATCGCTCTCAGATAACAGATCAAACATACGGAAAAATGAACTCCAAGCTTATCACTCAATGCCATAAAAAAATAACCAATGGTGTACAAGGCTCAATTCTAGGCCCCTTTCATTTCTTAGTTTCTCATTGACTTCCCTCTTCATGTTTAAAACGCTGAACCAGTCCTATTTGCTGACTACACCTTTGTGTTGAAGGTGACAATGAAAAGGCTCTTAGCCTATCTGCTAAAGCCACAAATGAAAATATTTGAGTAGATTGAGGAATAAGCTACTGATAAATCCTCAGTTGCCATACACTTTCACACACAACAAAATAGAAACCCGTTAAAACAAAATACGTTTATGGAAAACCAAAAGATTAACATTCTCTGAAACAAAATTTCTTGGCGCCCCAGGGGCCCCACAGCTCTTTTGTGGGTACGTGTGTGGCGCATGGGTCCCCGAGCCATTGCAGCCTTCCCCCCCCCCCACTTTCCCCAGGCTGCATTACCTCTCATAGTTCCCCCCCCTCCTTCCATCCCAATCGCTCCCTCCTACCCTCTCCAACCCCGTCTTTCGGCGTTTCTCTAGATGACTGTTTGGCTATCCCATGGTACCGATTGTCCTGCAATTTTGGTTTTGCCTGCAGTTTACACTTGTTTTTGGCCCAGTGTGGTTCCCCCCTCCCCTCGGGGTTTGACCTTGGATAGCAAAATCCTCCGATAACGTGTGAGCCAATTGGGGAAAAACTCCCGACCTAGCCCCTAAGGCGCGGTTCCCATCCCCCCTTTACTTCCCCCCCCTTTACTTCCCCCCCTTTACTCCCCCCCTTTACTTCCCCCCCTTTACTTCCCCCCCCTTTACTTCCCCCCCCCCTTTACTCCCCCCCTTTACTCCCCCCCCCTTTACTTCCCCCCCCCTTTACTTCCCCCCCCCCTTTACTTCCCCCCCCCTTTACTCCCCCCCTTTACTTCCCCCCCTTTACTTCCCCCCCCTTTACTTCCCCCCCCTTTACTTCCCCCCCCCCCTTTACTTCCCCCCCCTTTACTTCCCCCCCCCCCTTTACTCCCCCCCCCTTTACTTCCCCTCCCTTTACTACCCCCCCTCCCTTTACTACCCCCCCTCCCTTTACTACCCCCCCCCTCCCTTTACTACCCCCCCCTCCCTTTACTACCCCCCCCCTCCCTTTACTACCCCCCCCTCCCTTTACTACTCCCCCCCCTCCCTTTACTACTCCCCCCCCCTCCCTTTACTACTCCCCCCCCCTCCCTTTACTACTCCCCCCCCCTCCCTTTACTACTCCCCCCCCCTCCCTTTACTACTCCCCCCCCCTCCCTTTACTACTCCCCCCCCCCTCCCTTTACTACTCCCCCCCCCCTCCCTTTACTACTCCCCCCCCCTCCCTTTACTACTCCCCCCCCCCTCCCCTTACTACTCCCCCCCCCTCCCCTTACTACTCCCCCCCCCTCCCTTTACTACTCCCCCCCCCCTCCCTTTACTACTCCCCCCCCCTCCCTTTACTACTCCCCCCCCCTCCCTTTACTACTCCCCCCCCCCTCCCTTTACTCACCATAGCCCCATCCCCCACTAGGTCTGTATAGTCTATGGTACTTAACTACACGGTCATCAGTCCCTAAACTTACAAACTACTTATGAACTACTTACGAACTAGGACGGCACAAATATCCATGCCTGAGGGGGGATTCGAACCCCCGACCGTAGCGGCCGTGCAGACCGTGACTGGAGCGCCTTAGTCCCCTCGGCCACCGCGGCCGGCCCCACTAGGTCCACAGCACGTGTAGCCAGTCTGTGTGGGGGACTGTTACGTACCCTTTGGCTCAGCCCCCTGACATTACAGGGATCACACTACTGGTGTCTGAGCTGCAACCTCTCCATGCAAGCCAAGGAGTTGATGCCTGACCTCGGGGGGGGGGGGGGGTACCAGAACTCCCAGCAATGGCCATCGTGCCAGGTGGCCTTTGCTGAGGCTGGGTGGCGCCCACGGAGAGAGCTGTTGCGGAGTGGGTGACACCAGAGCGGACGTCTAGCACAATGAAAGAGTTACTCCGAAATGGTCGTGCATTGGCTGTCTCTCAAGACAGTCTCTCGTCCACCTTAGGTGGACGACGTGTCTTTGCTATTTACATGACACTGTCGTTTCTCGAAATCATTTGAGGAACACCTGAGTCGCCTGTCAACAGTGTTGGTGTGTTCAGGCTGCAGGACTCCGCCTCAATCCATAGACGTACCTCTTCTTCGCCAAAGAGATAAAAATCCTGGGGCACCTAGTCAACGGAGATGGTGTCCGTCCTGATCCAGATAAAGTAAGAGCAGTCACAGAATTTCCAACTCATTAGCACATTCGTGATGTGAGAAGTTTTCTCGGGCTGTGCTCATACTACCGACGTTTCATAAAAGGAATTTGTATCAAGGCACGTCCATTACAAGAACGTCTGCAGTGAGACGCCAAGTTTTACTGGGATGAGACAAAAAAGATTTTCGGGCACTTACGGAGGCTCTCACTTTAGCACCAGTGCTAGCCTTGTACGACAAGAATGCAGAAACGGAACTTCACACTGACGCCAGTGTTTATGGGATTGGTGCAGTGCTTGTAAAAGTTCAGGAAGGTGCTGAAAAAGTGATAGCCTATGCATCAAGAGTGCTCTCAGAGATAAACTATTCTAAAACTGAAAAAGAATGTCCGGCAGTTATCTGGGCTATCAAGTTCCGGCCGTATTTATTCCGCAAACCATTCACCGTCAAGCTGACTAGCTTGAAGAATCCATCAGGTCGACTAACAAGATGGGCAAGAAGACTCCAAGAGTACGATGTAACAGTGGTATTCAAGAACGGGTGCAGACATAAGGATGCCGACTGCCTTTTGAGGAACCCATTAACGGAACACAACAGCATTAATGAAATTTCAGCCCTCACTGAATTGGATGACGTTCCAGCTTACAAACGTAACATTGTATAAGAGCAACTACGATCCACTGGGCCCTAAATGACTGCTGGTCGTTCCAGCTCATCTCCAGCCAGCTATTCTCAAATATTTCCACGATGCTCCAATAACCGGTCATCTGGGATTCGTGAAGACCCTACACAGAATCAGACGCAGGTATTACTGGAAAGGTCTCTACCGATCTGTCAAGCACTATGTGACTCACTGTAAAGAGTGCCAGCGACGGAAGCATGTGCCACAATTACCTCCAGGGCATCTCGTACCGATTCCGCCGACAGTAGCTCAATTCCACCATGTTCGGATCGATCTTTTAGGGAGGTTGCCGAAGTCGACAAACGGTAACGATGGATAAGTCTGCACTGACTACCTCACACGCTACGCTGTCACCAAACCAGTGCCGACTGCAGAAGCTCCAGAGATCGCAAAATTCCTTGTAGAAGACATTATTTTGAAACATGGAGCACCACGTGTCAGGATATCTGATCGTGGAAAAGTATTCCAGTCAAAACTAGTATCAGAGGTAATGTCACGTTGCGACATAGTTCACAGAATGACAACTGCATACCAGACTCAGACATTCTTACAAAACGTTTTAACAAGACGTTAGCAGATATGCTGTCGATGTACGTCGATGTTGAGCAGGAGGATTGGGATACAATTCTGCCAGTCATGACATTTGCTTACAATACCGCAAAAACAAGACACCACAGGCTTCACACCGTTTTTCCTACTCCATGGCCGGGAAGCTGAGACAATGGATACGCTGTTCCCGTTCCAACCAGACGACACTCAGGATGACTATGTTAAACAGCTCATCACCAGGGTCGAAGAAGCAAGACAGATGGCTCGCATACGGACACTGGACGCCCAGGAGAAGGACCGTCAGCGGTATAACAAGCACCGACCTGTTGTGTACAGCCCAGGAGATCTGGTATGGATTTTTACCCCTGTACGGAAGGTTGGACTGTCAGAAAAGTTATTGAAGCGATACTTTGGTCCGTATCGTGTCATATGCCGCCTGTCAGACGTCACATACAAAGATGATTATGAGCCGTCGTTGAAACGACAAAAACGAAGATACATTGTTCACGTCCTGTGCATGAAGCCTTACTACGATCCTGAAGAGCAGGTAGGCGACAATGCATTCTTGTTAAAGGACTCAAAGGACCGTAATGTTACTGATGAAGCCACGACAGGAACGTCTGTCGTCGATAATCGTTCAGAAGGATAGGATTCTCTAGAACTGCCATACAGAGGACCCATGACAAGGTCAAGATCCAGGACATTGCAGCTGGCTCCACAGGGAACGTAACAGTGGGTCGCTGTTTTTCCAGGAGAGCGAGCAATGCCGCGAGACACCATGTAAACAGACTGCCGGCGTGGCGCAGGGGATAGCGTCACCGACTGTGGTGCTGGAGGTTGAGAGATTACCGCCCAATAGAAATAATGGTAATTAATAGCTTTTGATAATTAAACAGTATGAAGTTCACTGCAAACATTGACCATGCCAATGCACTAAATGTTACACAATTTTAATCTTAATAATTATGGTAGCAATGTATGTACACAGTTGGGTGACAACAATTATAGTTAGGCCAAAGGTAGAAATTCTCCACGTTGAGATTTGATGTGTGCTTGTAGCTGACGGGAGGCCAGCGAGCAGACCGACGTTGGTGGCTTGTTCCAGCTTAGGATTTCCCAGGTTCGTTTCCGGTGAGGGGGGAGAGGGACAATGGCGAGTGCCAGGTGCACTGCAGTGCACAGCGTGAAATAAAATATTCTAATACTACTTGCATTTGAAGTAATACGTTGCAGTTAGGAACCTTTAAGGCCCTCATTACAAAATAGCCTGTTGATAAATAAACAATACATTAGCTGATATAGTCACATCTGGCGTAATATGTTTAATTGACAATGAAAAGTAATAAATTACCAACGAAGATAAGACAGTTACACAACTAGCATGGCAATGTTTGTTTATAAAAATATATTAACTATTTCTCATTTTATTTTCAATTAATCTTGTGTATTTTATTTTGAAGTATTCAGTTAAATCACTTATCTGTGATATAAGAAATTGCACGATTATGATAAATAGTACAAAGGATGTTTATACCAATATAAAAACCTAAGAAGACATTTATTTAATGTGTAGTGTAATTATTTTGATTTTAAGTAAAGTTTTAGAAATGTATTGGCTGAGCGTTGCACGTTGGCAAATCGGTTAGAACAGCTCACATGGGGAAGTTGATGACGTAGGGGGGGGGGGGGGAACCCGGCGGTTGAGCTTTTGGGGCGAGCGCGCGAAGTGACAAGGTGGGAGCAAGTGGGGTAGCTGGCCGGGCGGCGTCGCTCTGCGACAGTCGGCATGTGTGTGTTGGTGAATATTTAGCCGGTGGAACAAGGTATGCATCCCATTGAATTAAAGTGACTGTGATTTGTTAATGTAACACGTGTCGTCGTATAGGCATGAACATGAACGGTGTTTGAGACAGCCACATGGTGTAAAAACAAAAAATATTCATTTGGTCTGGGGGCTCATGAGCTAAATTTATTAAGTAAATGTGTCGACGTACAGGTGTCAGCCACAGGGTTTTAATATGGTGTAATAAACAACATAAAGTGAACTTTCACGTGTTTTCAAAAATAGTAGTTAGTACACCCTTTTCTCTCATGAACTTACTTTATTATGAATTCTTTTGTTAATCATATGCAGGGAAGGAAAGCTGCGAACGTGTGATATCATCCCCTAGAAAACGAGTCAAACAGTAGCAATCACAATTCCAGTGTTTGTGCATGTTTAGGAATTTGGTTGGCAGTTGGTGGTTGTGAGTTTTAAAAATTAAACTTTCTCTATTTTAAACTCTCACCCCCGACCTTCACTCTCGCAAGGTCGCCGGTTTAATCCCGTCCACCGGCAATAATTTCTTTGCAATTAACAATTCCAGAATGTTCTACATCTTTATGTTCACTTGTAAATTCTACTTGTTTCTTATGTTAACTATTCTTCTAATTTCTGGTACATTCTGTCTGTGTATAAATAGCAGAGTACTCTCCCCGAGAGGCAGTTAGTGCTGCGTGTATGTTAATTTAGTTATAAACCTGCTTTCAGTAGAAGTGCTGTGTTCAGTTGCCTTCGAAGTCAAGCCTGCTTCCATTTCAACGCGACAATATTTAAAGACCTGGAATTCATAACTTGTTCTGGAGATCTGATATAACAGAACTGCATCTCCAAGAATATTCAAGGAGGTGAAGTGCGTTAAAACCAAAGTGGTTGACATGAAACTACCATGGAATTCACTGGGATGAGCCTGGATTGCCTTATGGAGATATGTCTTCCATTTTGCCTACCCTGGAACTGTCATTTATGGTAAAAGTGAAGAGATTACCTGGACGTTGCAGATCTTAAAAGTATGCTGCTGTTAGAGACCTGGATCCTTATGGTGTCCTGCACTCCATAGACTCCATAGGCTCAATAACATTGAATAAAAAATAGTGTTGTATGTGCATATGACAATGTAAAGTTACTTTTTAGTTGGCTGAAAAAAGAAAATTAAATTTTACTTAAGAAACCCTGTCAATTTACCCCATTCACTTTTTTTTTAATCTAAAGTCTCAAGCACAGTGCAAAGCTCCGATCGTTGTGTGTAAATACGTCTCTCCTTATAGAAGTGTGTGCACTGCAGATGATTCTACATGCTACATTTTTTTTATTAAAAATGATTTAGATCAGGATTTTTATGAAAGAACAATGATACCTAAGTATGTTTAGCAGTTTTTGTCGTTTGACGAAAACCTAAAGCTGTTTTTTTATTTATACATCGCACACACACATGTTTGAGCATTACAAGCTTTTAACAATCAAGAGGTAGTGGTGGTAGTAGTAGTAGTAGTAGTAGTAGTAGTAGTAGAAGAAGAAGAAGAAGAAGAAGAAGAAGAAGAAGGAGAAAAATTTCTTCTTCTTCATTTCATTTTAATGTACACAAAGTACAACTTCTTAACATTATAGAGTACAGAATTATATATATTATATAAGTCCTTAAAGTTTAGAGTGTTCTAAAAGGGAGATACGTTCTTGAATGAAAGTGATTCAAATTCTTAAGGTGCGAAATAGTTCTAGAGCAAATATACGTTTGGTACTTCAGTTAGCAGAAAAACTAATATAAATAAATATACTAAAACTAGTAAAATTCCAGCCATATAACACAACAGTTAAAAAAAAAAAAAATCAGCTGGAGTGCCTGTTCCAGGCGATTTTAAAAACAATTTCCAGGAATGCTTTTCGATCTAGATGATACAGATAAATTCATTGAACTAGAGTGCATTTTGCTTCAGAAGAATTAGAGCTGGAATGCGTTTCAATCCGGATGAAATATATATATACCATGAGCTTGAGTGCTTTTTGCTCCAGAAGAAAATTAACACTGGTGAACCAACTTATCTTTCAGACTACACAAACACTTTCAGCCATATAGATCTATCTGCACTGCACAGCCGACACGACATCTTGAATAGCCTGTTTTCTCAGACACACATTTGAGCGAGCATTTTCCATGTGTAATTCACCTAATGACGCCTGACACCCTTGAGCATTCACACCGCTGACAGATAACCGAAGCTCTATTCGTCGCTGGCGGAATTTGGTACTTATCACTATCCTAGTATAGACGACCAAGTTGAACACATTACCACAGTTATTCTCACAGCCGCGGAATGTTCCATCCCCTGTAAGACTACCCACGCACGTCCTCCCCTTGTCCCGTGGTGGACCGCGGAATGCCGTGACGCTCTGAGAGCACGGCGACGTGCCCTTAGAATCTACAAACAACTGCCCACACTTGACAACTGCATCCGATACAAACGGCTGTGGGCCTATTGTCACCTCTTTCGCGACTGTAAACGCGCCAGTTGGCGCTCATTCACGAGCTCTTTTAATAGGTCTACCCCTTCCTCGATTATTTGGGGTAACCTCAGAAAAATTTCAGGCACTATGGCTCATTCCCCGATTCCCGGTCTCTGTGTCGCAACTGACACCGTCGTCGATCCTCCACAAATAGCCAACGCACTGGGTCGACATTTTGCAGAGGTCTCTAGCTCTTCACACTGCACTGACTCTTTCCTTGCTAGGGAACGTTCGGTGGAGGCGACTCCATTGCCCTTCACCTCTCAGAACCGTGAATGCTACAATACCGAGTTTACTGTACGAGAGCTCCGCCACGCACTCTCGTCTTCGCGGTCCTCCTCTCCAGGACCAGATGGCATTCACGTAGCGATGTTGCAACACCTTTCACCAACGAGCTTGCATTTCCTACTGGCCACCTACAACCGCATATGGATAGAAGGCACCTTTCCGCGACGCTGGCATGAAGCCATAGTCATTCCCATACCAAGCGTATGCAAGGTGATGGAATGCATGATTCACGGGCGCCTGGTATAGTGACTTGAAACGCGACATATCCTTTCTAATGTCCAATGTGGGTTTCACCAGCCCCGTTCAGCGGTGGATCATCTTGTCGCCCTATCTACTTCATTAATGAATAACTTTTTACGGAAGTGCCAGACAGTAGCGGTGTTTTTTGATCTGGAAAAGGCATATGACACCTACTGGACGATGGGCATCCTCCACACTCTGCATACATGGGGTTTTTGGCGTCGCCTGCCAATTTCTATCTGGGAATTTTTAACAGACCGTGTTTTTAAAGTGCGTGTTGGTTCGGTTTTATCGAGCACTTATTCAGGAGAACGGGGTCCCCTAGGGCTCGGTCCTTAGCGTCGTTATATTTGCAGTGACAATCAATTCTATAGCCGATCATCTTCCACCGGGAGTGACGGCGTCCCTCTTTGTCGACGACTTCGCGATCTACAGCAGCTCTGAGCAAACGGGTCTCCTGGAGCGGCGCCTTCAGCGGTGCCTAGACACTCTCCACACGTGGAGTATGGACACTGGCTTTCGATTCTCGGCTGACAACACAGTCTGCATGTACTTCTGGTGGCGGAAGGAGTTCCTTCCCCCGCCCCTTCGTCTGGGCCCCATAGTACTTCCATTTGTGGATACAACGACGTTCTTTGGACTTGTTTTAGACAGGAAGCTAAGTTGGTCTGCCCACATATCCCGTTTGGCAGCTCACTGTACCTGCTGTCTCAATGTGCTGCGGGTGTAAAGTGGCACCTTGTGGGGAGCTGATAGGTCTACTCTCCTCCATCTGTATCGCACCATAGTTCGGTCCCAACTGGACTATGGAAGCATCGTTTATTCTTCGGCTCGACCGTCCATACTGCGCCGCCTTGACACAATCCATCACCAAGGTATCCATCTGGCGACAGGAGCATTGTACACTAGCCCTGTTGAGAGCCTCTATGCCGAGGCCGCCGAACTACCCCTTTCTTATCGTCGGGAACTCTTACTTAGCCATTACGCTAGCCGTTTGTCGTCCATGCGTGGACACCCAACGTACGCAGTTTTCTTTAATGACTCACTTGACAGTCTCTTCGCCATGCGCCCGTCTTCTCTGCTACTACCGGGAGTACGCTTGCGTTCGTTACTCTGCCAGCTCGGCGTTACAATGCCTGCTATTTTCTCGACTGGAGAGAGCACCTCTCCACCGTGGCGAAGCCCCGAAGTCTGTTTTAATGTTTTAATGAAACTCCAGCTCCAGTTGCATTTATTGGTGCTTTATTTAAGCCCACACTACCGGTTTCGGCCTCTATGTTAGGCCATTTTCAAGTGTGACAGACCTGCATATAATGTGTAACAATAAGTTTACAAGAATTACATGGTACAAGACAGAATGTTATATGTGTAAAAAGGTACTGTACAAAAGCAGAAGGAAACTGACGTTATGCCATGGAGAAAGCAACGTCAAGTGATTACAACAATAGAACTCAGAGAATTTAAAACTTTTGTTGCCCAATGACATGAGAAAAATGGGCGTGTCGTATTTAACATTCCAAAACATTATAATCGGCATGTTCTGATGTGTTCTGATATAAACATTACATCATTGCAAGCATGAAATTCTAAACATTAGTTGATAAAATGTAAAGGTCAATAGTAAAATATTATAAATGTCAGTTAGGATATAAGAAGGAACATATAGCGGCCAATGAGGCTATGTGAAAAGTGGGCGTGTCATCAATTTAAAATTTTGATACAGGAAGTATAATAATTTAGCTTAAGGCCAATTGTATTCAATTTAGTTTACATTAAAGTTGGATGTGTTGTTTAAATAAGGTACAAAAATTCTTAGGATGTAAAATGATTGCAACAAACGAGGCCTCCAAGTCGATAGTTGAGGGGCGGCCTCTAGCGAGCGAAATTTGAACGCTGGTGTGGGCTCTAGAGCTGTTTGGACGCGTCGTTGATTGCTTACATTGTGTTGTTTACAAACAGTAATATATGTTTTAAAAAATAGCCACGAACTTGCGGAGCATTTCTAAAAAACTTTGTCAATTACTGGGCGGCAGATATCTAAGAAATTAGTATTCTTTAAAGTGCATTGCTCGTTAAGCGTGTCTTTCTTGGACATTTTTAGGTGAGTGTATATAGCAACCTCTTCATAAAAATCCATGAAATAGCCTTTCCTCATTGTATGGAGTATTGTCAGGTTGTTTTCGATACTGTCTACCTTGTGACTGTTGCGTATAAGGTGAGCAGCGAAGGTGGATTTGCTTTCAGCGTTTTTTCTGCCGAGTTCTGTGTGTTCCTTGTAACGCGTTTTGAAGTTGCGTCCTGTTTGCCCGATGTAGTATGCATTACAGTCGGAGCAGTGAATTTTGTATATGCCACCGTTTTGATATATGTCCTGCGTTGTATTTATGTCATGTATTAAAAGACGCAGAAGTGAGGGTTGTGATTTGTATGCAATTTGCACGTTACAATTTTTAAACAAATTACTTAGTTTATACGACACCTGACCACTAAAGGGGAATGAAACAGTGTTTCTTACTCGGTTCCATATTTTGGCTCACTTGGTTTTTGTTGGATTTAGCCACGTTAAAAATCTCGTCTACGATCATGCTATGATAGCCGTTATTCCGTGCTATATTTCGGAGCCAGTTAAGTTCCTTTTTTACTTCATTATCTTGTAGTGGCAGTTTGAGGAGTCTATGTACTGCTGAACGGAAATAAGCCTTTTTATATTGAGCAGGGTGACAAGATGCATCCGGGATAATGACGTCAGAAGATGTTGGTTTGTGGTAAATACCAAAGGTGTGTTTGTTTTGAACCATGCTGATGGAAAGATCTAAAAATTTAATATTGTTGTCCTGTTGATGCTCAACGGAAAATGAGATGTTATTGTGCATTTCGCTAAAAGCGTTTGCAAATTGGTCTATTTCTTGTTGGGAGCCAATGAAAAAGACGACAATATCGTCAACATACCGTTTATAGTACACTATTTTAGCGTTAATTTCAGGATGGTAATTAAAGAATTTGTTTTCTAAGTGGTTGACGAAAATATCTGCCAGTGTACCTGCCAAGGGAGATCCCATTGCTAGTCCGTCTTTCTGTGTGTAGATTTTGTCGTGAAATATAAAGTAGTTGTAATTTAGTGATATTTCCAGCAGCTCAATCATTTCAATGATTTCCCCGGGAGGAAGTTTCTTGTGCATCAGCAAATTATTTTTAATTACTGTTATTGTTTCGTTTATAGGTATGTTAGTATACATGTTTGCTATGTCGAGCGAGGCGAGCCTAGCGTTGGCCGGGATTGAGATGTGTCTGTTTCCACAAGTTCGTAACTGTTTTTTACAGAGTAATTATTTTCAAAGGTGTAATGTTCTCTCAGTAGTTTATTTAGTTTTTTCTCCAGTAAATAACTAGGTTTGTCGATAGCGTTAACAATTGGCCTTGGCGCATTATTCTTGTGGGTCTTGATTTGTAAACGTAAAGAAGGAGTTCTAGGATGCATTATTTTTTTGTCCCTGAATATAAAACAGTTCCTATCTATAGCTTTCCTGATCTCTGCCTGAAGCTTGTTTGTTGGGTTGTAACTTATTTTTGTAATATTGTTTTCCGAAAAGAACTTTTCTGCTTTCTCCACATAATCGCGTGTGTATGTGATAACCAAGGTATTTGCCTTATCTGCCTTGGTTATTAAGGCGTTGTGATGTTTTAGTTTCTGATTGATGCCACGACATACAGAAAGTTCGAAGAGGTGTTTTGTAGGTCGGTACGCAGCCTCACTTAGAATTTTGTTGACCCCTACGGCTAATCTTGCTTGTTCAGTTTTATTAACCTTTACAGTATCTATTGCCAATTTTGCATGAGCCAATAAATCTTTTATTTGTTTCTTTCCCATAATGGGTTCAGGAATGAACTTTAAACCTTTATTTAAAAGTGCCTGTTCATTCCTACAGAATTCAATTGTGGTGTTGTTAATTACTCTATCGTAGAATTCAAAGCGGTTTTCGCTATTCTTCTTGACGAAGTCTGTGTTAACTTTGACCTTCATTCTCTTCCAAAGGACTCCACACTTAGTTTCGTTTACCAGAGAGAATTTCTCGCACTTCGGTTCAGATTTGATGACAATTTGTTCATCTACACAGGTGACTCAGACAGACCAGGGTGTTGGGTGTGCCTTTGTACTTAGCAACGTCTCTTTTAAATATCGTCTTCCTGAGTGGAGTTCCATTTTTACAGCTGAGCTGTATGCATTATATCAAGCCACTCAATACGTCCGGCGAAACTCGCTCAATAAGACTCATTTGCTCGGACTATCTGAGTGCTCTGTTGAGCCTTCACACGCTATATCCTCCCCATCCCCTGGTACAAAGCATCCGCAATTGCCTTACCTCTCTTTCAGCGAGCGGAACTACTGTGACGTTTCTGTGGGTCCCTGGCCACATGGGATTGTTGGGGAATGAGTCTGCGGAGACTGCTGCCAAGGTGGCAGTTCTCCTTCCTCGGCTATCTACCTTTTCCACTAGCTCTGATGACCTTCGCGCTGGTGTCTCTCAGCGTATTATCTCCCGTTGGTATCTACATTGGTCATCCCTGTCAGGGAACAAATTGCGAGCCATTAAACCTGTGCCTGATCTCTGGTCTACGTCATTTCGACCCTCCCGCCGAGAGGAGATTGTTCTGGCCCTGCTTTGTATTGACCACTGCCGTTGTAGCCACCAGTATTTACTACGTGGTGATCCTGCTCCCTTATGTGAGCACTGTTATGAACCCTTTACTGTGTACCATCTTTTAGTGCAATGTAGAGTTTTTTTAATCGTCTCCGTCATGATCTATGTTTACCATTCGAAATGTCTGATATTTTAGCTGATGATCCGCATTCTGCTAACAATTTTACTTTTTATACACCGTGCAAATGTGGCCATTTAAGTTCTAACCCCGGTTCGATTTCACTATGGGCAGTGTTGGGCGCTAATGACCTCAGCAGTTGTGCGCCCTAAAACCACAAAAAAAAAAAAAAAAAAACGCGCACGCACACAATGTACAATATGATAAGAGCCATGTTATACTACACACACACCACACACACACACACACACACACACACACACACACACACACACACACACGCACACAATGTACAATATGATAAGAGCCATGTTATACTATACAAACACACACACACACACACACACTCACACTCTCTCTCTCTCTCTCTCTCTCTCTCTCTCTCTCTCTCTCTCTCTCTCATTTTTCAGTCAGTGTCCACCGAACACCTTTTTTCTCCCTAAGCAAATAGTGTGAGTACGGCAGGATTTCGATACTGTCAGCACAAATGGCTCTTTTATCGTCATAAGGCAACTGCCGTAGAGGTTTACACTTCATGCCCTACTGATCGAATACTAGCCTGCTGAACTCAGTGA
This sequence comes from Locusta migratoria, assembly GCA_026315105.1. Classification (NCBI taxonomy): domain Eukaryota; kingdom Metazoa; phylum Arthropoda; class Insecta; order Orthoptera; family Acrididae; genus Locusta; species Locusta migratoria. Next base: position 453,621,409 of record CM048755.1, on the reverse strand, counting down.
GTAGGCTATGGTGACCCACCACAAATACCTCCAGACAGACACCGCACATAATTTTCGATCATCAGTACATGACATGCCTCGCCCGCCTCTGAATGCATCCATCTACTGTAAGATATGCGTACATCTTCGTCTGGGTTCCTACTAACTCCGGATTCGGTGAACCATTTGATTCATCCTTCATAAAGCTGATAACCTTCTGACAAACAATACCATAAGGATTATCGACTTTATAATGAGAAGTATCGAATTCTTCATTGATATGTTTCATTACTTCATTTGGATCGCAGTTTTTCACCCAGTAGATGAAACTATCTGTATCCATATACAGTAACTTTCGTTCCACAAAGTGAGGCTTAGCAATCCCATAGCCTGTACATGTGGAGTTTGGACAGATCAAATATGCACATCCCAAGGTAGATAGGTTTTGTGAACTCTACCAAAGCCTTCATCATCACCACAGCAACAAAATTTTCATTGAATATGGCGAGTCTCTTGAAAGTTGATCATGCAATTAATTTTCGTGTAACATAAAGCCAATCCCGTTTCAACTTATTTTAATATCTTACATTCGGCATGGCCTTCCCAAAAATGGAATTATTCATTAACTTAAAAAAAAATCTTTCTAAAAATCACTTTTCACGTCCAACCTGTTTGCTGTATTTAGTTCAATGTTCTGCTTCAACCATGGGAGTTGATTGAAGGACAAAGGTTGTGTGATTCTAACAAATTCCACTGCTGCAGATTACAATATTGAATGACATCTCTCTTCTTGTCTGCAGCAGTGGTCATCAACTTGGGGATGAAACTATTTGCTCCTGGTGGAACTAGTTGATCTATACATAAGTCACTTGTCTACCCATGCTAACTAATTGGATATGCAGTGTCTACCTCAATCACATATGCAACATCAGATTCCGTGGAGAGCCCATTAATTTTCCACCTAATCCCTCTGATTCTTTCTCTTACACCCACTGAAACCCCCCAACTAGTAAAACCTGTATCATCCCGTGACTGTAGAGGTTATTTACATCCAAATAAAGAATTTATTAAGAGTCAAGTGATGTTATTCCTCGCACACATATGTGGGTTACATGCCTATGCATGTCTTTGCACGTGTCCTATACTCAGAGGAGTAGCATATCTTGATCAGTTAAAAGCTCAATCTTACACTTCGTCTACTTAAGCATTGCGTTCCAAGACAACGCAGCTGCCATGAAATAAAAGGCGGGGTCCAAGCAGTATATGGTCAAGCATACACTCCTGAACTTCTCGAAAAACATCTGCAAGTAAGTTCACATCTGTGTCCATGTAGATCATCGTGTATTCACCCAAATTGGAGATGTTGAATTCCTGCCAAACATTCACAGCATGCTCATATTCCGCATCTGTTATGGTATCCCCAGTGAGTGAACTGGTAAATGCGTATATGATGCGAAGCTCGGTTTCGTGAAGTTTCGCCATAGAATCCACGTCCTTGTATGGGAAAAAACCCCTTTTTGCGTTACTAATTGAAACTTTTCCTCATCAGGATCTGCAGATCGAGTGATGTGCATATCCTTCTGAGGTAGAGTCTCAAAAAGCTTGGAAAGCGACGACTGCATAAAACGAAGCAAATCAAGGAAGCGCAGTGTAATTTTTAACGTCATTCATTTGAAGAATGAAATATATTTCTGTTCTTTCAGGCAGGACGCTAACCACATCTCCTTACTTGCCAAATTTAGCCAAGTGCTCAACTAAAAAGTGAGCATCATAACTACTCAGGTTGTGGAAAAAAGCCAATTACATGATTCAGAATCTGGTACACAAAGTCTCAGAGGTTATGGGCTGCACCACGGAACTCCCTTGTTAGATGACAGTGGTCTCTACAGGGCGTTTCCACCTTTCTAACGCAACCCACAAATATGGTTCTCTACTGCGTTATTAAATGGCTTCTCATCCTTCCGCGACACAGTCATTGGAACATATTGACTATGAAGTTTGTCAGCTTCCCAGGTAACCTGTTTGAGCTCAGGTTCCCTAAATAAGATCTGAATTTATTCATATAGGAGTCGACTGTGCTGCTGCGTATGGCATGTGTTTTTGTGTGATGGTGATATGTGAGGCCTCTGAATTACCTTCACATCGAGCAATTGGACCAAATAAGCGCTCAAAATCACTTTAAATGGCTATGGGGCCTCTTTCCTGATGAAATTACTTTCAGGGGTTGGCATAACAACACATACCGATTCCTTGGATTTGCAGTCTACATGGTGCTTCTCTAAATTTTCTTCTTGCCTAAAGTTACTGAGACATCTGTAACATATGTGGGTTTTACATTTATGACTATTCAGTTGGGAGTAAAGGAGGTGGGACATGTCATTGATCCACACGTAATGCTGCATTTCACCGTTGGCAACAAGCAGCATATTAACCTGAAGGTCACACTCACCTGCAAATTTGGAGAAATAGTAAGGTACAACTACGATATGAGTATTCTTTTTTCATCTTCTGTTTTTTTTTTTTTCTCCAGGCCATAAACATGAACCGATATTCCGGGATTCTGAGCCTCAAATTTAGGGATCGACTGTAAAATTATACCCTCTGGGAATTTCACCTTCGGGTACTTTGTACTTCAGTGTGTGTTGTGAATCTTTCTTTAATTTTCTCGTAAGTCAGAACAGACCAAGCAAAGCTATTCGTCTCTGACCTTGTGAAGCTTTCTAGGTCTGTTATTTACATTAGCGCATGCATACTTGTCCCTAATATCAACAGGGAGTTAAATAAAACTGGACCCTCCCTTAATGGATCATAGACATAAATATGGATGTCGAGGTGTACTACTTGGCTAAGTGCTGAGCCGAACCGCGTACCTCCATCTCGGAGAAATGCTTCATAATGACACTCGAGGTGGATTCGCGATACCACTCGGTGATCAAAGTACTCCGCGTAATCACACTGTTATCACCCCACATATAGTGGAGGCTTCTCTCTTCTGCACCCTCAGAACCTTTGGGTACATGAGACAGTTCGCAGCACAATACCGCATCGCATTTAATGGCAGGATTACACGGATGACTTATTGCTTTGAGAGGCTCAGTCTCTGACATGGGATAACAGGCCTCTAGAAATGTTTCAGGATCACGGTATCCTACTGTCAGATTATTTATCTGCATGAAGGATATCCAACCCTCAAAATCACTGGCAACCTCTGAGTACTGAAGAGGGGTATTGGATGCCCTTTGTCGTTATCAACAGGATTGGGGAGAGAACTACCACTAAACATTTGACTAACACTATTGCTATCACTAATGCTGTTACTACTAGCGGCCTATGGCGATGGAGACGTTGTAATATAAACTGAAGTATACGATACCGTAGTTGGTCATAGTATTGTAACCTAATATTCCAGATTTATAATGTATAAGCATCTTATGGCGCTTCTGTCAAGTCTCATTATAATTTGCATTACTAGGGTCTTCTAACAAACTAAATTAATTATTGAAAGTCGTAACAACAATGTAAACATATATTAACCCTGTACTAATTGTTGTTTACTTACAATCTTTTGTATTATTTCATTTTGATATGGAAATATTTTATTACATCTGTCACACTTTTATGTATCTTTACGTAAAGCAAAATATGCATATGTTTCATGAACAAATTGTTAAATATTTAAATGTTGTACTTCCGTGTTCTAGAAGGTTCTAGAAATACACTATGTATTAATACGCGCGAATTGGCGCGAACTCAGTCAGTCTGGAGTCTTATGGCAGTCTTAGTGGAGTAACATCTTAGTATGGAAGTGTGTTGTGAAATACTTTATCAGGAATGGGTGAATAAACATACTTTTTTTAAGTGTCACAAATGTAGTTTTCTGAAAACCCAAGAACCCGTCGGCATAACATAATTTTGTAATGTGTTAATGGCAGGCGAGCTACCAGATCTTAGAGACCACTGAACATCTACAACAGGTGATGTATAGAAAAATGTGGCTTTAATTTATGT